>VURO01010021.1:4450-16272 GCA_015108175.1 Pelvicachromis taeniatus
GCGATTATAGCAGGGTTTATGTATGAGCTATTGATTGAGTCGGTGGTGACTTCTTGAGTGGTTAATTCGGGAAGTGAGAGCGATAGAGAGAGTAACTCACTGACCAGAGAGGGGAGGGAGAGTGAATTGGGGGGATAAAGAGAGAGATAGAGTGGGAAAGCGTGAGGAGAAGGAGGAGAGATACAGAGGAAGAGAAAAGTGGACTTCCCCAAGTTAAAAGTGTGGAACATAAGATTCTACTTGGCAAGGAGTTAATCTGTGGTTCCTGATTACTAACAGGGGCAATTTATGAAAGAATGAAGCAGGCTTTTTTTTTTGGCTTTTGGCTTTTGACCCATTTCAAAATTGCTGAACTTTTGTCACTGGCACAAACACTTGGATATAAAGTTCCATCCATCCATCTATTCGCATCCGCTTATCCTTTTCAGGGGGCGCTGGAGCCTATCCTAGGTGTCTTGGGGCGAGAGGCGGGGTACACCCTGGACAGGTCGCCAGTCTGTCGCAGGGCTTGGATATAAAGTTGAACCAATATTTAAAGGATTTCTATTAGAAGAAGAAAAAGTGTTAAGATTTGTTTGATATGAGGGTTATGCATATATGCTCATTCTGTTTGCCACAAAACAGCAAGTAAAAGGGAAAATAAATGAAATACACATTTATGTGTGTAGGGTTTTAGAGAGGTCACAGTACCTCGGAGCAGGAAGGCCCTGGGTTCAAATCCGGTTTGTTTGTTTTTTTGTGTGTGTGATGTTTGCATGTTCTCTCCAAGTACTCCAACTTCCTGCAAAAGTCCAAAAGACGTGCACGTGCTAACTGCTGATTCTAAAGGGGCCGTGGTGTGAATGTGAGCAGGAATGGTTGTCTTTCTCTACATGTTAGCCCTGCAACCCATCCTGGGTGTTCCTTGTCTCTTGCCCTATGACAGCTGGGATGGGCTCCCAGCTGTCATAGGGCCCCTTTCAGCAATCCTGAATTAGATAAGGGGAAGGAGATGGATGGATTTTAGAGAAACATATAACTTTTAGGCTTTTAGCTGGGGTCTCTACCTCAAATCTAAATTCTCAATTATATTGGTTCACAAGCAATTATCACTAATTTAGAGGGGAAATATCATTATGCATGAAGGTGATTAACCACCATTATGAGCTGCTAAAGGGTCTCCATGACCCCAAACACACAGAAAACAGTGCAGTCACATTCACACACTGTGTAAGTTATAATGATCACACAGCTTCTGATCTGCCTTAGTATTGCTTCAGTCCCAACACGGTTTTCTTTGGGAAATTAACTGAAGATCTGAGCAACCTGCATTTATGTCCTGAACATACGCAACTCAATTAAAGCCTTCCGCTCTCCATCACACATAAACAGTGAGCGAGATCAGACAGCGTATTTTCATCTCTATATATGGACGTAAGCTTATAGGACACTCGTGCGATCGCTGGAAACCACAGATGGATCTCTTGGTCTCAATGCATCACCTTGTCTGAGGGAAAAAAAAAAGTCAAGAGTAACAACTCTGAGTGGGAAAGAAGGTGGTGTGTGCGTTTGGTGGGCGTGTTTGTAGTGTAGTGAGCGTGAAGGTTCTCAGTAATAGCCTATAGACAGATTGGTTATTATTCCAAATGTGTCCGGTGCATATTCGCCCGCAGTTTGATTTGCAATGCATCTCTCACAGTTTGTTCGCTGGTAGGATATCCTGGATAGGATATCAAATTCCTAAAAGCTGCGCGCGCGAGTGAGGCTACGTGGGTTTTGCGTGCATCGGTGCGTGTGTGTGTGCGTGCGTGCGCGCGCCTGTGTGTGTGAAGGTCAGCTCGCCGGCGCAGTTTCTTTTCCTATTTCTCTTCCCTCTCGCGCAGGTTTTGATCTCTCAGCCGCGAGATCAAAGGCGCTCTCTGGCTATTAGTCAGCGCGAGCCATTGATCCCTCATCGATCCACGCGAGACACAGCCGCCCCGTGAACACCGCGCGAGGCTCCCAAAAGCTCCTCCCGCGCGTCAGGAGAGAGAGGAAGAGAGAAAGCAGAGGAGGGAGATGGAGCGATATGTGTGTGTGCGCGCGCGCGCGTGTGTATTTTTCTACTGGCGCGGGCAGAGCCAAACTCGAGCTTTTTCTTTGCCGCGGGACATGAAACAATGAGGCTCGAGCCGGTTTTAATAAAGCGCGCTTTCCCTCCTTTCAACTCTGGCGCGAGGCGGACGAGCCGGCAGCGGAGAGCGATCGATAATTAATGACGATGAATAATTTAACCCTATCGATTGATACTTTTTTCTTCATCCTTTTCCCCTTCTTTTCCTTATTTTCTTAAGGCCAGCGTTCTATATCATACTAATGCCGTTTTCACGCGCTCAACATCCTCATCTCCACTCACCTCTTCTTAAACTTGTTGGAGTTCTTCACCTATCATGAAAGTCTGGAGAAAAAAAATCAGGTTTCCTTATTTATCAAAGTACTCTATTTATGACCCGAGCTGTAGCCTAAACTTCTGAATTGAGCTGGTCCTTTTTTCTTTCTTTCTTTTTTTTTTTTTTACTCTTCCCTCTTAAAAGCGCAAGGTGTTGTGTTTGTCATCAAAGCCAAAGCCAAATATGCAGATCATACCTCATTACAATTAGCCCAAAAAAGGAGCCATGATTTTGGACCTTTTCTGCCAACATTTCTTTTATTCCAGTCAATCCCCTCTCACAGACTCCTGGTGTTACTCTGTGACTTAAAGTAGTGATATAATATAGTGAGCTCAACTGATGAAAGAATACACAAAGCTGTTACTCGTTTTAAAGCACTCCTATTTTCAGCAGAGGTATCTGTGCTCAGCATTGACTTTTAAGCTATGTATTCATAAATTTAGGAACTTGATGCAAATTCTAAACCAAGCCTTATTTCTTAAGCCGAGAACCGAACAGTTCAGTGTGAAATTATGTTTCTCAAGTTTTCAGATATGGACTTTAATATTTCTCTGGCCTATTATTCCATGCCTCTGTTGTCACATCTTGTATCGTTGCTCTACTGTATCTTTCAAAGTACATTTCACTGGATGATATTCTGGCCAGGCAGTCCTGTCAGATGATAGCCTGTCTCGGTGTGAAGGACTCAGTATTAGTTTTGCCCCTGCAGTGTGGAGTAATGGGTGCTCTGTGGGAGAACAACTAGATTCAGCAAGTACTCCTGTAACGATATGTCTTGGTTAAATACACTGATGCTGCTGCACCGCTGCCTGCTCCTATTATAGTGACTGTACTGATTTCTCACTCTTTCACATTACAGTGTGATGGATGTGTAAGGTACAAAGGAGGGATTGTGAGGAAATCTAGCGGATGTAAGTTGCAGCATGATCAGTATTGCTTTAATAACAGTTTCAGTAAGTAAAATGTAATCTTTTTCTTTTTTTCATGGATCTACACAGATTCAAAGCTTAAATGGTAAAAGTGAAAATCTTTCTTTTTTTTTTACAACATGACATGAAGAATACAAAATTAAAGAACAATAATAATTTAAAAAAAAAACAACAACCATTGAGTGTTTTAATGTTTTATAATAAATCCAGTGTGTTATTATTGCAGTTAGTAATGTCCTGCAAACAGGTTAAATTGGAAAACAAAGTAACTGAGACCAAATCTTTAACTAGTGAAGTTTTGAAAGACTTTGGGATGTTAAAGTTGACTTTTTTTTTTTTTTCGTTATGTAAAGGGCAAGTTAATTTTGTTGATGGTGAGGTTTCAGTCATCGTTTGTCTTAGTTTCAAAAACCACGTAGAGCTTTTTGTTTGTCACATACAAGATGAAGATGAGATGCATATTCAGGCTTCAAAACAAAGTTTGTAACCTGATATTTTGAGATTTAACTAAACATTTTAAAAAATATATCATATAAAGAATATTTTTTGGTAATTAAAATGGAACTTACGCTAAATAACAAGACTTATAGGCCAGCGTGTGGATAGAATTTGATTCCGTGTTGACTTTTCTCTTCAACATTTGGATAGACAGGTTCTTTTCCCTCTTCCTGACCAACCCCCTTTCCTCCTCCTCTCCTCCTCCTCCTCCTTCTCTCTTCTGTCTCTCTCCTCATTTCTCCTCTCTCCTTCTTTCCATCTCCTCTAACAAACCCATAGCAGAGTCCCTCTGTTCTTCCACCCTGAGGCTGACCAGTGTGTCAGAGCTAACCAGGGAGAGGAACAGAGAGAGAAAGACAGAGATAGCAGGAGAGAGGCAAGCAGAGTGAAAGGAAGAGAGAGAGAGTTTTCAGTTGGGCCTTTTTCAGGGGCAACCAAAAAAAGGAAGATGAGACAGATGTACAGAGTCCTTTTCATCTAGTGGAAAAAGAAAGCGGGAGAGGCCAGACTCTTCATGCCTCTCACATTTTTCTATCTTTTTATATCGTGACCCATCACTCTTTCCTTCTTTAGACAGCACTGGAGACATAATGTTGCCTGAATGTCAGGCTGCCCTCCTTCCTCGCTCTACCCCAGTCACTCTGCAGAATTTCAAAACATAGTTTGTACTACAGTATATCCCTCACACTGTTTCCTTTTTATTCCCGCCAGTGGCCTACTAACCTTGGCGTCACAAGTATGCCAGTTCTGCCTTTTACTTTTGCAGCCTTGTTACAGAGTTGGTGTTTGGGAGATAAATGCAAAAGTTACAAATACAAATCTGTGACCTCTTAAAAACTCAGTGGGACTGGTCCAATCCTGACTCTTGGATATGCTTTTGCAGTCCTTTTCTTACTCTTTGTCCCCAGTTAGACAAGATGGGCGAGAGGTCACAGGAAGTTCATCAGTTGTTAAAATACAAGTGTAAGGTGTACAGCTGAAAGAAGGCTAGTTCAGGCACAGGTCTACCTAAAAATGATGCAAACATGCCAATTTGTTCATTGCAACACTGTAATGATTTTCATCTTTCTTTCTTTGGACTCTGTCCCTCGTCAGTTACAATGATTGGAAACGATTGCTCTTGTCGATATAGGAATTTGTCTTTAGAAGACCCCTATGCTGGTCCATTAATTTATTGTCCTTTTTTTCCCCACAGTAGTTTTTTCCAAATATCAAAACATAGCTGGCATTACATGACTAAAAGGTTATTTAAAGGAAGAAAGTGCATTTTATTTGCATGAAATTCAAGAAAAAGAGAAATAAACTGAGTGAAAAATGCATTTTAGACATAAAATCTCCTGTCCATTCATTTGCTGCTAATCACATGATTTAGTTTAAGTAGTAAATCTGTCGTGAGCAGTATAACAGCATAATGCCATGCACTGTAGGTTTGTTAGCAGACAGCTTAATTTCTTATATTATATGAATTTTGAGTGTGTTGCACTGTGCATAAATTTCACTCTCTAATGCTTTGAAAATGGCTAAAAGTAAGTACAGAGAACAAATGTGGAGGTATTTCTGAGGTTTACGTGTTGAGCAGCAACAACAGCAGAAACCTTTAACCTTTCAGCCTCGACCCAGGAAGTTTGTGTATCCCTGCAATGTTGTTGTGTCCTAAAGTCACAAAAAACAGAGTGCACTCTTTCAAGTGCTAAACTATAGAAAAGCCTCTGAATCATCAACACACCAGAGGGTTTCCAGCAGTAATGATCCATTTGCTAGATCTAGTGCAGGCCTACACTTCAGATCATGGGTAGGAACACAGCTGAGGTGTTTTTTGCCAAGATGTGACTGTGTGAAGTGACTTAGTGAATCTATTGAGTGTGCTTACTATTGTCACCGGTAGCCGTGTGATCCATCATCCACACTGGGTTTCACAGGTGACCTTTTGTGGGAGAGGGGTCCTTTGTTTGGACTCTAGTGTCTCTCTGTTTTTTTGTCTGCCCATATCTCTATCAGTAAACCAGAATCTTTAGTAAACAAAGTGCATTCTCTTTTTCAGCTCGGTGAGATCTGTGTTAGTGTGCCGATATCGATTCAGTCAATATCTATGGGCTCCATGTCTTACTTTGTGTACCGCGTCTTACAGTGTGTGCGCGACGGCTACCTGGATGCCTGCGCATTTGTGCCATATCTGCTTGAGACTGTGTTTACTGTGCATGCACAATCCCTTACAATCTGTGAGCGTCTGTATCTGACAGTCTGTGCATGCATGTGTGTGTTCGAGTGTGTGCGTATGAGGAACAGTATTCCCTGGGCTGCTAGTTATAATGTTTCTGGGGGTGATGGGGGGAACTTGAAAGCCCTGTGCTGCCCAAATCAAAACTAACAAGGAAATGATGGGGGCTCCTTTATCTCCTCTCTGGCCTGGGGGGCCGAGGGGGAGGGGGGGGGACTGGGCAGGGAGGGAAAGAAGAGGAGGAGGTGGGAGGGAGGGCGGGAGAGAGAGAAAGAGAGAGAGAGAAAGTGAGGGGAGGAGGAGGAGGAGGAGGGGGTAGCCTGGCTTCCTCTTTGATTTGTAAAAAATGCATTACCTCCGAAATCAAACGGAAAATTACTGCGCCGAAGCAAAACACACAGAGCAGGAGAGAGGGAGAAGGGTGGAGTGGAAGGGAGGGAGGGGGAGAAGACAGTGGATAGGTGTGTGAATAGAAAGGAGGTGGGAAAGAGGAAAGGAGGAGTCACCTGTATAGATATGCTGTTGGATATGAAAAGGGAAGGAAGAGTATAGATTTGAGGTAATGCGTAGGTGGTATGAGAGGAAGTTGGAAAGACTGTGAAAGACAGGCGCTCACATATATGTTTCCCTCAGAGGAGATGAGCTTATACATGCCGTGGACCATGAGAATATGGCAAATGAAAGAGATGATGCAGTATTGATGACCTGTAGCCCACGGGGAAGAGGAAAGTTATGGATTGCTACCTCCAACACAACGTATATCTCATTTTGTAAAGACCAATCTTTGCAACGGCCTTCCTGTCAGATGAGGTCAACATTTTCATGGAAAGATGACAGTTTCAAATATTTTCAAATATTCTCTAATCGTGTGAACAGCGCGGTGTAATTTGATATCCTACTGGTAAACGGTCTGATCAAAATGTTTGATAGTTTTGTAAAAATGAGTCACGCGGGATGAGTGCAGACCTGATGGTTGAATGACCAAAAGAAAAAACGAGAACAGGAATAACAAGAGTACAAAATAATAATAATAATAATAATAATAATAAATAGAATTAATGTCAGCTCTGCATTCATAGACAGAGAGAGGAGACTGAAAACAAGGAAGATGAAGAACGGGAGGGGAGAGGAGAGAGGAGACAGCGAGTGGGGCCACAATCCAAAGGCTGGAAGCGGGGTGAGAGCGAACGTGAGACAGAAAGAGTCAGGGAGTGAGAGAGTGAGAAATGCCTGGAGTTAGCAATAATAATTTATACAAACACACCTTAATAATTCACGTTCCATTTCAATGCTGGAGGGAAAATCCAAAATTCACAGAGCATAATTAAATAGAGGCAGAGAGTGAAGGGAGAGATAGAGAGGCCAGCATTAAAGATACCAGTGTAGCAGCAGGCTATCTCTTCCATCTGAGCTTTGTAAAACAACCCTGATGAAACTGTGATATCCAAACTAGATTCCATCTCACAGTTCCCATCTTCATCACGGAAACACCGAGATCTCCTCATCTTCTCACGTTAGCAGATGTCTATATGAATATATTTAGAAGGCCTCATGATTATAAGCTCTCGTATTACAAAAAGGCCTACCACACTGAGACATGCCCGTATCATTCAATGCAGAGCGTAAGGCGATGTGACCGGGTCAAAAAAAGGTTTGTTTTTTAAAATATAAATGCACTTCAGATTTCAAAATGCACAGAAGTAAAAACAAAATCAGGTTTTTAAATAGTTTATTTTCTTGTGATGTTAAACATAGAAGTGTTCACTGGACTGCATCATTTCTGACTTTTTTCCCCACAATTTTGTGTGTTTTTATAAATGTATACTTTTATATAAGCATATAATATAATTATAAGGGGTAGAATTTAATATTACAAGTACAGTTGTAAAGTGTTGTCTTGCTTTTGCTTTCACCTTCACTAAAATTCTAAGGGAAATATTGTGTACCTCCGTGACATAGATCACGACTTTATTTAAAAAAAGGCTCAAAACATTAAACTTGTTCACACTCTGCTGTAGAGTGACTACCAAACAGTACATAGGACAATTAACATAGCTCTAAATCAATCAACTAATAAAACTACATCTGTATGTTCAGATCTATATGCAATTTTGCACTGTTTGTAGTACTTACCAGGTTTACCTAGAGTACCTAAGGTGATATGAAAGACATTTTACCAAAAACTATAGCCCTTTAAATCCTTTCAAAGCGTTCCTCATCTGGCAGACAATTAAACTTAACCTTTAATAACCCTGAACATAACTTTGTACATGCAATTTTTTCTATACTTTTAAAACTTCACTAAGAAATAACCAAGTCCTATTATATATTTTAAAACCCAATTTTTAATGTATAATGTGGCTCAGTTTTCAAGTTGGTTTTCAAAAGTCTATTTAATTCCTCCTGTTCATAAATGCACTATAGGGATGTCCACCACGTTGCATCAGACACAGCCTCAGGTGGCCACATCCATCAAACACCTGATCTCTACCAAAGACATATGAAACATAACCTTGCTATATTTCACATCGATTTAAAGTATCATTTTGAACTCATGTTGCGGCTTTAGACCCTTATGCAATACCTTCAGTTTCAACAAAGTTTACTCTCTTCTACTCTGACTCGGTGTAATAAATGCAATAAACATGCTGGGTAGTTGAAACAGGCTTTAGCAAATAAATCTCTGCAAATTTCTTTGTTTTCATTTGTAAACGTTTTTTTTTGTTTGTTTGTTCCAGGTGTTGTGGAGGCATGGACTGTAACTGCGTCAGTGATCTGCTGCTCCCCCCGGTGCCCGCCCTCTGGACGCCAGGTCAGTATTCTCATCAAAGTTAGCTACATGAAAATAGGAGACTATTATATCCTTGCTTTACTGCATTAAATCTGCTTAAAGTTCTTATTTGTAACATTTAAAATCTTTCAACTTATCTATAAATCTAGTCCTAAGCCACATGTGTAAATTGGGTGAACCCAGACAGCCAAAACAAGCAAATACTTAAGAAGCAGCTACTTCATTATTAAAATTGCATGTTGAAATTCATCTCCAATATTCATCTATTTAAAAAGATTAACCATACACATGCATGTTGCCAAACAAATTCAGACTCTGGTAGTAATTGGTTCAATGTGTAATGTATTTACAAGGCTAGTTAGTGCCAGATTCACTTTGGCCTGAGTCAAAAACTTCATCTCTGATGGTCATACAGTTGGCTTTTAAAATTCAGACCTGAGCAGCATCAGTCAGATCTCTCCCAGTGAGCTGTCATCATCCCACTGACCAATCTGTTGAGGCTAGAGGGCATTAGCTCAGACTAACATTGCTCAAGGCACGTGCTGTGATATTAAACACATCATCCCTCACCTCCATCACTCATCAGTCATTCAGACAGTGAAACCCCCCACCCCCCACCCCGACACACATATACACATACACGCTCCCTGTGAGCAACCGGACAAACAACAGGCCTGAACGTCATCCTGCTTTTTCCTTCTCCCCTTTGCCCAGGGATCGCCTTCCCAGAGTGGGCGTACAAACCCGAGTCGAGCCCCGGCTCCAGACAGATCCAGCTGTGGCACTTCATCCTAGAGCTCCTGCAGAAGGAAGAGTACCAAGGAGTGATAGCCTGGCAGGGAGACTACGGGGAGTTTGTCATCAAGGACCCAGACGAGGTGGCCCGACTGTGGGGGATAAGGAAATGCAAACCTCACATGAACTATGACAAACTGAGCAGGGCTCTGAGGTACGTGTACGAGATGTGTTGAATGTCAGGCAACCGCACTGTTTGTATCAGATAAATCAGGCTATAACCCCACGGTTTCCATAAATTGTTTACCCTCGTTGGATTTAATCCCCACTTAACATCTCTCTTTTCCATGTTGGCAAAAATGGAAAGATAAAGGTGGGATTTTTCCCGGGGAACGTCAATACCCTCAATTTCTCCTTATCTCTGGACATCCTAATGGAAAGTTCACCATTGAGCTGCCAAATAAAAAATTCAATAGGGATTTCAAAATTAAGCCCCAGTGTGAAATTGCTTGGACTTTTTTAGAACAGCAAAACTACTCGACACTGAACTTGCTGAAGGTGATTAAAACAATGCCACACTCCATACCTTCAGCAGTTTACACCCCCAGCCAGTCACACACAATTTTCTTATGCAAATACCCACTACCCAACTTGTCCCCCTACCCCACCCCCTCCCTCTGCTTTCCTTCGGCCTCTCGTTAATGGGGACTGTCGTCAGAGTTTAATTGTAATGAATTGGCTGGGGCCACAATTAGCCTTCTTAATTAGCCTCACTTAATTGCTCAATTAAGGGCCACGGCACAATTGCCACGCAAAGCAAAACATGTACACATCATTGCACTGGGCTCAGTCAGTGTGGATACATGCAGATATGTACACGCTGCTGTGTTTGTTGATATAGTGTGCCTGCATAATGAGCTCACCACTATTTAATGCTGAGGTTGTCTCATGAATTCTGCGTTTAGCACGCTCACTGTGGCTGCACTCATACAAAGAAGTCCAAAAAGTGCACGAGGAAACCCTCTTCAAGATTTAAACTTGTATTTCACGTTATGACATCTGCAGGGTTTTTTTTTTTTAATTTGTCGCATCCTGCTTCGTCCCCACCCCCACCCACTACGCAACTCCACCTGAGCACTCGGCTTTTACCTGGGCCAGATGGCTCCATGTTTTTCCTTTGCTGCCGATCAACCTGGCATCCTGGCAGATTGTACATTGTGACACCTCTGTGGGTGGCAAAGGAAACTGGTATGATGACGACCTGACATGCCCAGCGGGAGACACTGGGGGTCGTTACCATGGAGACCTCCTTTTTGTCCCACCTCTTTGTGAATGTGCTTTGCTGTTGGAAACGGTGATGTTTTTTTGGTGTCATGTCAAATGGTGTCATGCTGACAAATTTCTAATTTTCTGGAAACAAAAAAGTCTTGATCCCTGAGTTCATCTGCCATGATGCTCACATTATTTCTTGAATTGATAAATAATCCTGTGCATAATGAAAGGAAAGTTTTTGTTGTGTGAGAGGTTCAAACAAATTTAGATTTTTTGTTTTTTATTTTTTATTTTGTTTTGATGGGGGGGTGATAATAGCTGAATAAAAAAAATCACTTTACAAAACCATATCGTACTAAATAGAGCCAGCCAGACATGAATTGATTTGAGAAAGGAGGAGATGAATAAAAACACTGGGAAATCAGCACAGCTCTTGCCTCACAGCACTGAAATTGTTTATACTTTACTTATAGTGATGAAACACAAAACCTTGATGTGAGCATTATATTAATCCTTCCCACCTCTTTTCCTTTTCCTCTTCCTTTTTCGTTTATTACTTCACTCCATCCCTCCATCAATATTCTCTCCCGCTCCTTTGCAGGTATTACTACAACAAGCGTATTTTGCACAAAACCAAAGGGAAGCGTTTCACCTACAAGTTTAACTTCAGTAAGGTTGTGCTGGTGAACTACCCCATCCTGGACATGGCCAGCTCACCCTTCTTCCTGGCCCAGAACCATTTCAACGGGGGCTCCACCACACCAGACTGCAGCCCAGAGGTACGCAGGGTAGGATGGAGGGCTTGGGAGAGGGGGGTGGATGGATAAAATGATATATGCTGTATACAAGTAGTGGATTTAGTAGAATATAAATACAAAAATGTGTAAAAGATATGAGAAATTATACCCATGTGTGTTCAAAATGTGTCTCTATAGCAGCTAATTTTTTTTTTTTTTAAACTACTATTTCAT
>VURO01010021.1:16292-34914 GCA_015108175.1 Pelvicachromis taeniatus
CAAAACAGAGGGAATTTTAAAAAAATTAGCAAAATCTTAAACAAAGAAAAATGATGAAATATAGCAGGACTCCGCACTCTGCATCCTTAAATTTCTATCAACAGAGATTTAATTCAGCTAACTGAAATCCATTCAGCTCCAGCATTCGGCTGTTATATTTCTCAGGCACCTGCTGTGCATTCCCCCGTTTTTGCAAAAGAATGGTGGTATTCATCATAGCTATCTTTTATTCACTGTGTCTAATGGGGGTCATAATAGACTACAGTTCACTTATTATTTGCCCTGAGAGATTGTAAAATTTTTACAGAGATAAAATGTATCAGAACACAAAAAAGATGGAGGCGTGAACAAAAATGTCCTAATTTGGTTCAAAAAATAATGTTATGACTTTACTTGTGTTTATAAGATATTTAGAGATTTTTCTTTCTTTCTTTTTTTAATGGAAAAAAAATCAATTTCTGCGTTTCAGATTCTACACTAAATTATAGATGTGGCTGCACAAATTGATGAAGAAGGCTATTTTTTTTGACTTGGGTATAAGTGCTGGTGTGCAGATAATTTTATTTTAGATGACTAATGTCCTAGAAAGTACAAGTAACTTGAAAGTACAGTAAGAGAGAATCATTCATCAATTGTCTCTGCCGTCCTTAAGATGGGGATAAGGAGACGCGAGCTCTGAAGGAGACCGCGGAGGGGGGACGGTTTGAACTTGCCCTTAAAACAAAAGAAGACGTTATCCCCTCTTTCTCTCATCCCTGTCTCCTATGGCGTATCCATCTGTCATCGATTGAAAATGAAAGAAATAGAAAGCAAAGGGGTCGCGTCAGATCAGATCAATGGCGGGTCATTAATGCGGTTTGTTAAGCAACGCAGATCTCGCAGCTTGGGAGTACAGTCTCGCCTTTCAAACCTGGGGCTGCAGGGTGACAGATACTACTGATCCGCAATCACACTAGGGGGAAAAAAATCCCCCTGTGTCCCCTTGATTCCTAAGATTAAACTGTTCCACTTATTTTACCTCTCCTTTGCAAATTTTAGACAGAGAAAAAATATACGCACTCACTGACACGCACACGGCTGCCCTACTTCCTAAATGGATGTCATTCTCTCACATCTCACTGCTATTCGTCCTGTGTCCCTTTACACAAACTGGCCCACAATCCCTCTTTCTTCTTGTCATTTATCCTTTGTGCCCACAATCTTAATCGCTGGTCTTCATTTGACTCTGTACTTTTCCTCCCTTTGAGTCTCTGAGCCTGTGCGTCCTCCTGGCTCTTCTTCTTCTTTTTTTTTTTACCCCAAGTCCCATGGCTTCCCTTTTTATCCTGTCCTTGCTGCGACTGTGTCACTGTTTGCATCACACTCTGCAGGGTGCTGCTGTCAACATATGACTTTACCCCACAAAGTGCAGCAGCATCATAAGGGCAGATTTGTAGGAATATGTGTGCCGTACTCAAGCTTTTTTTAATTATTATTATTTCATGGTACAAACTCATCTCTAACCTCCTTTTTCTACTCTTTGTTTGTGTCTCTTCTGCCGCTCAGGCCATACAGTCCTTGTTTCCTCGTTTGCCAGACACCAGCAGAGGAACCTCCCTTTTCGATCGGGGAACCACAGCACCAGGACCTGAAGGGGACAAGCTGAGACTGGACACATTTCCTTTTCTAAGTTCAGGTGAGCAGAGAGAATGACAAAGTTAGTCAGGTACAGTCTTCCTCTATTCCATGAAGAAAAATACACTTATATATATAAAGTGTATGATTGGCAGTGTACAAACAAAGGGAGGAGGAGAAGGTAGCAATGAAAGGAGAGCAGAGAGAGAAATGAGGATATGGTGAGGCATGAACATTTATTGTTAAAGGAAATAAGAGAGATGGCTGTCCCATAGCAGCCTGCAGTGAGACTGCGCTCCAGGTGAGAAAGGCCAGGTTAGCTGGTGAATTATGCATGTCAGCTGTAGTGAGACGCAAGTCGAGGGCTGGAGAAATCATCCACTTCTTCAGTGCAACTGTGCACATTTGTCTCCTTCTATCTCAGAAAGCGAGTATCAGCCAAACAGCACGGAAGTGTCATTGTTTGCTTGACTGATGGCACGCATGCACAAATATATTTCGTTTGCAGTCTCTGCACATGCATAAGAAGGTATACGATTCTGCAGAGCTCGAGAAGTAGTGTGTAAACAGACTCACTCACACACAGATGCAATTCTCATCCCAGAACCGGCACCCTCTCCCTCCTCCCTATTCTGTTTGTCCTCAGGTCCTATTCCCCCCTTCTTCCCTTCTCACCCTCCTCTCCCTCCCATGTGTCCCCGCTGTCCTAATCCCTTCCCAGGCAGGAAGGCCCTAATTGAGGGTGCAGGCTTCAGTTTGTGGCCTGTGGGCGCCCATTACTGTGTTTTCATAAGCAAGTGAGGCCTGCCTGACTGATTCAATATTCATGTGTCTGCCAGCTACTCCTGGCCCAGCACGCAGAGACTTCACCACTGTCAAATTAGCCCTGCATAGTAAATAACAGAGTGAAAGAGAAAAAGAGAGTGAGAACGGCTGGGAGAGAGGTGGAGGGTGCAGCAGAGAGAGAATCTTTGAGTCGGTTGTCATTTGGAAGGAAGCAGACTAGGTTGAGAGGCAATGCGTTTGTTTGTTCATTAAAATTGTATTCCTGCATCACCTCAAATTTGCCCCCTCGCTCTGTTATCAAGCGATGCTTACAAGGAACCGAATTCAAATACGCAACGCAATTTGCCGCACCATAAGTGTTTTTTTGCTTAATTTGAAATGATATGATGACATGTCAGAGCATTGCGGGGACAAATGTCGACATTATTTCTCAGCGAGAATCTTCAACAGTGTGACTGGTTTCACCGCAATGATGCGCTATCAAAACAGAAGAAGAGTCGCTTCACATATTTTGTTTCTTTTAAATATACAAAGAAATGATGAGCCATTTGGAAAACGGGAACTCTTAATTGTTTTTCACTGCAGCGGAGAATCTTTGTGTTCACATCTGGTTTGCATCGGTGTGAAGTGGGTGTACTACACAGTACTGGCATGCATAAATGAACCATCAGGTTTTGTGTTGAAAGCAACCGTGCCAGAATTAGCCCCTGTGGCTCCTGATTAGAATTGCTAATACCACTGACTATAATTAGTGAACATTCTTGGATGTTGTATGTCAGGAAACCTTTGCCCCTTCTGAGAGCTAACCTCCATCTCTGGATTTTCTCTGTCCTAGGTGCACCATGCTATTCAAAACCCCCGTCCCTGCTGGGCCCGTACCCTCGCAACCCACCCTTTGACTACCCCTGGGGCTTCAACCCCTACCTCCCAGGGGCCTTCTCTCTCAACAACTGCCCCAAACTGCCCCCTGGCTCCCTCTACCCCTCCCAATTTTACCCCAACCCCTTGCAGAGCAGCCTTTCACAGCTGCCTCACCCCTTCTCCTCCCTGCTCCCGCCTAGTGAGGCAGGTGGGGGTGAGAGGGGAGCAGCAGGGCAAACTGGCGGGACAAACGGCACAGCGGGCAGTCAGCCGGCCAGACTCTGCCTGCCTCCCTACCAGGGCAGCCTGTCGATTGGTCGGACAGACATTGGCAGTGGGGCGACACTAGGAGAAAGGGTGGAGCCCAATCCTCCAGGTATGGGGCTGAGCTTGGGCCTAGGAGCGGTCAGCTTAGGAGCCGGGACTGGGACAGACCGGCAGAGCCCCACTGAGAGAAGAGGAGGGGTGAAGCAGGACCCAGAGTCAGACTCAGACCTGGAGATAACGGATCTGAGCGACTGCAGCTCGGACAATGAAAACGAGCATGAATTTGGCATTCGGAAGGAATCCAGCCATGCGAGCCGATCACAGCTTGTGTTAGATGGGAAGAAAGGAAGCGTGTTGCCTCCCATCACCTCTCTTCCTCCACCAGTGTCCCCACATCCACTCAAGAGCCTGATGCCCATTACTCCTCCTCCCCCATCCCTGCCTAGGTCGCTCTCACCATCCATGGCTCTGCATGAAAGACACAGGGAGACAGAGACTCTCAAACTGATACACAGCTAAGACATTTTCTGATGTGTCCACCATCTTGCCAGTCTATGGTCTGATAACTCTCTTCTTCTCTCCTTTTTTTTCTCTGAGATGAATTTTCCACTTTAAATCATCAGATCTTTTCCAGCCCTTTTCCAGGAAAGGCAGTTAACTTCTTTTACTTCTAAAACTGCCGTTTTCCTGTTTGCTGTGCAAGTTTTGAACTTGCCAGCAGTCCATTACACTACTGATTCATCCATCTTAGAATATATGGAGTGTACAGTTTTTAGAGTGTCGGCTGTCTCGTCCTTTTTATTTTGATCTCACCAAATGGTTTGTAGACTTGCTTTATGCATTGCCAGCAGTAGTCTACAATTTGCTGTCTACAGCTAAGCTACGAAAGAAGTCATCGAGGTGGGAAATTACAACACAGCAATTCCTGCCTTGACAAACATTAACAAACAACATCCCTAAACTAACAGAACAACAAATGATGCTCAGATCGATCCAATTTTACAGATTTGTCCTGTAATTCTACAGATTTAGACTATAAATAATTACTGTGGCTTTTAAGACATGGTCAAATACTGCCACCTAGTGGTCCTTTCACTCAACGTCGTTTTCAAAAAACTGCAAGGGTGTGAATGAATCAGTTCATTTTGCACTTTTTTTTTTTTAAATATATATATATATATTGTTTATTGTGGGTTAATTTAAATGTTAAAAATCCATCTGTTCAATAGTGCTAACTGTGACAGTCTGTGCGTATTTACTTTGTCTTGGTGCACATTTTCTAACAGGAAAGAAAAAGAGAGCAGGAGGGAGCTGGACCAATCTAGAATTTGTATGAATATTTCTGTATATATTTTAATATGGTGTACATGACATTTAATTATAATTCACTATGATAAGATTTAGCTGTATTGTTGTGATTTTATTCAGTATTTAAACATGTTGGAAAATTATAAGCTTAGGTGTATCAAAATTTAAATTATTAATGGCAGAAGATCTGCACTCTGAAGATTTTTTTTTTTTTATGTTGAGGACAGAGCTCACGCTGGGATTTGTCTCTGATTTCCTCAACCCCAGTTAATTGTGCCCTTTGGTCATTTTGTTCTTGCCAGATGCCCAGTGTACAAACCCTTTGGGTTCAAAAACATGCCGGCAGACTTATTTTTCTAGTTAGCATTCACCCAATGTACCTGTACTGTAATTAATCTAATGTGAATAATATTGGTCTTTGCATTTTCTTCTTTAAATCCTCCCCCCAAAATCTGTTTTGATTATTTTTCAATCGATCCTTTTTGTCCATGCCAGCAGCAGAGCAATTTGTTTTGCTCGAGGACACTAAACAGTTGGGGAAAAAAAAAAAATACCTACAAAAAAACTGTACCTTTCCTCTCCCGAGATCTTATGACCAACATGCTTTCTACAGCCCTGTTTCTCAGCCCGGAGTGAACAGTGAATAATATTGTACAGTTTCATAGCCTTTATGCCGATGGTTTGTCAAACAGTGGCGGTATACCGATTAGTTGTGAAAGCTCTATTGTAAAGTTAATGTAAAACTCTATGTTTGTTGAGTTGCTGCAGGAAAGGCCTCCAGTCACCTCCACAGGAAGAACACTAACAGATGTAAATACTGTTTCCTCGTGTGTGTGTGTGTGTGTGTGTATGTGTGTGTACACATCCAGAAATGACAATGCAGTGGTTTTACCTGTCACCTTTCTTTGTTTTACTGTAAAGAGGAAAAATGGAAAGTGCAAAACAGAAGAAAAAGAGTAATATCTTCAAAAGCAATAAATATTATTCTGGATAGCGGACTGTTGACTGTGTTGTTGAAAGGATTCAAAAACGACGGGTGCTTCATACATCACATTTCTGTCACAATCAGGTTAGTCGGTGAAAAGAAACTTTTTTTCTGCAATGTTTAAACATTTGAGCACTTATCACTATATTATATTATATTATATTATATTATATTATATTATATTATACTGACACAAATAATGATTTGTGATTTTGTATGCATTGGTGAAAAGTCTGATGATATCACAGCAATCTGATATGGATTACTGATAAATACTTTGTGCACATTTAATTGGATTTATTTATATATACAAATTGAAAGTATCGATTTAAAAAGTCAGGTAGTCAGTCGTGTCTCTTAAACTGAAAAAGGACAGTAATTGCACACCATGCCAATTTAACTTTAACATTTCTTTTCCTATAAATAATTAAATCTTGTTTAAGTTCAGAGATCTCTGCCCAAACTTTCCATTACTTTTTGTATTTAACTAATTGTTTACCTGCTTTTCTTTTAGATTGGCTTTTACAAGCTGACAAGACGCAGACAAATGAGACATTACAATTACACATGCAGAAGGTGTTAAAAATTCAAAATTGTTTGTCTGCCATCTACAAACGTCCCTTTTATTTAAAGAGACTTTATGTAGCATTGAGTTATAGCAAATATCATACTGAGGCACGTTCATTGAACCTCATAGTATTACAGAGAGAGATTTCATTACTCGCACTTATGCTCTAGTCAGCATGTGAAGAATATTTTAAAGACAAAAACACCTCACTATCAAACAAGAAACGTCACTGGACTAGACAAAACATTGCAACTGTACATCTGTAATTGTCATTACTGACTGTAACTAAATTTGTTACATTTTTTTTTTAATTTGCTTCACAAATACACAAGGAGTGCGGTTGGAGAAAGAGAGGGCGAGTCTAGTCGAAAAGCATGCAACAGAAAATAGTAACATCATCATTAAATTGCAGATCATTTAATGTGTATGTGGCATCCAGGTCATGTGTACATCATTTGTCACCAGGTTTTCTAAGAGCTTACGCCTCACTCCAGCGAGAGACCAAACTAATTTTCACAGAAGTCTGTCAACCTGTTCAAAGATTTAAAGGTGTAAGAGACTTTGTAAGCTGTATTATTGAGTATTAACATGTATTATTGAGTCGGTGGTCAATTGGGGCAATTTGGAAACATTATTTAATTCTACAACATGTGATCTTTCAGACTAGTGAGACAAAAACTTCCAAAATACACATTTAAGGGTTTATTTTTCCACAGTTTTTCTTGTTATGTAACACGGTGCACATCAATCAGACAATATATGTGTTTATGTAAACACTTTACTCGTGTTACAAGAAACAGTTGCCTTAATGTAAGAAAAAACAAATCTGCTAAAACTTTATTGTTGGATATATTTGGAACGTTTACCCTATTTACCTCAGGGTCACAAAATTCTCAATGTAGAGCAAAAATGAATACATACAAAATTAATTCAGCCATTAATAATACATTTATGAACAATGAACATACAATTGTTCAGCTAATTCTTATGTTAGAGATGTAATCTGAGTGCCACATATTGAAAGAGTGTTTTCCAAAGTAAATTCTGCACCTTAAAATATATATACTGTTTTACTTCGATTTAGAATAGCCAACAGCCAAAGCAACCTTTACTATGTAGACGATGTCACAGCATACGTCATCGTCCTGTTAGGCGTAGATTCGTTGTCTGGTCCTTACCACATTTGTCCACAATGTGGCGCCAGAAGGCTGGAAAACAAGTGAAGCATCGAGAACACCAGGGAGAAAAGTTTGGTTTGAGAGTTCAAGTCTGCAAAATATTAATAATTCATATTAATACTTCATTTCCTACAGACATAGTTCCCTCTGATCTCTTAGCCTCACAGTAGTGAATATAATTTTTTTTTCTAGGCAGATATAGCGATTGACACCATCCTACACAGCAATAATTTATGCTTTACACGGTTCATCTTTAACCAAAAAATAATACACAATTTCTTTAGGAAAAAAAAAGTTTTATTTTTGCAGCAACATTAATTATAAAAGAAAACTTGGTGGTTTAACGGGTTTCCTGTAAGTAGCAGACTGGCTAAATAAACACTAGACATTGAGAGGAAGGGTTTCATTTAGTATGGTGCTAATAACACTTTCGGGCATCTCGTCTATATATTTCCAAATAGTAGTAAGCCCATTCGTCCATGTTTACAAAAATATAAACGGAGCATAAACACCGTGCTAATAGATCCTGTTGTGTTGCGCTTAATGGGGACAGGTTACTGTGTAACACAGTGCGGAAACAAGCCGCTTGTAGGGGTTACGGTTAAATTTTTATATAACATTCAAACCTTAAAACACACATAAGTTAACAAAAACATTTATATTGCCACTTTTATTTATTGCGTAGTCGATCATTTTGAAGCGGTACACTGTAACTTTCCCCCCCTCGCGGTTAATCACTCAGTTTTTTTGTTTTTTTTAATGTGTACTTCCGCGTACAATGTTTTTTTTTTTCTTCCCACTGACACACGGCAACTTCGAACCTATTAGACGTCTCGCCTGTCGTTTTCTCTGTATTTACGGGTAAGTACATCAATCATAAAACATGCGTGCGAACATTATCGCGCTTTTGAACTTTTACCGGTTTCTCTGCTTTAGTTTAAGTGGTTTTGGATGTTTGTTTTACCGACAGCGTTGGCTTTCCCCCCCATACAGCCCGAGCGGCAGACGATAGCGTCCGCATACAGGAATGCTGTGCTCGGCTCACTGCACGACATCTCGTCCTCTGCGGTTAAAGCCCAGCTGCTGACGATTTTATTCAGCATTTTGGCCATTTTCAGTTGTACCGGGATAGAGTCAGGTTCATTTTGTGAACTTGTTTAACAAAGGCGTGGAAGTAACAGGGGGAGGGGAAGAAAAAAAAAAACTTCAGGTAGCAAACTTGTCTTTGTGTATTTTTTTGGCAAAGCCATTGAGATTTTATACGTTTTATACGTCTGCTCGGTTTGGGTTCAGCCCAAACTACAAATCACTTTAATATTCTCAAAGGGAGTTAAGTTTTGTATTGAGCTAGTCAGTGGGAAATTTATAGCTTGTGACCTTGAGAATTTTTATGCATTTCTTTTTAATCTTCTTTGAAAGAGTGTTTTTCTGAAATGTATCAATATGGGTAATCTGGTTGTTACAGCTTTACAATGTGAACCTGTTTATTTTACCTCATAAATGGTTCTGTTATTTCCAGCCTGTGATGCAAGGATACGCACACATACAAAAAAAAAGACTCAGCACATTACAGAGGCTTAGGAAACCACTGCCAGATCAATCCCTCCGTTTTCCTCTCATTTATTTGTCAACACTTTTTTTTCCCACAATATGAAAAGTAGCCTCTGTCTTGTCCCTCCCAGTTTTTTTTTTCCCTCCCTCTTTGCTTCCTGTTTCTATATAACTCACTTGTCAGATTGGCCTATAGACTGGGGGTCTCAATGCAGACAGGATTCAATAATTAGTGTCTGCATGTAATTGATTGCCAGTGATGATGGTTTTTCCCTCACAGAGTGCATTGTCTGTGCAAAGCAGGCAACAGTTTCCTGCGAGCACAGGAAACTATAATTACTGTACATCTAGTGGCGCATCTAGTGCAGCTTCACTATCTCATGCTACCCTAGACAGAGGATGCTAGAGTAGTGTGGGCTGTGCCTGTAAGCTGTAAGTTAGTAATTAGTAAAAATGGTCGCTTTTAAACAGGTTGTGAGGGCAGTTTGTTCTCCAGGCTTTTTTTTTTTTCATTTTTAAGTCACCAATCATGAGCTCAGTCAAAGACACCTTAGAATCACCCTGAATTTTGAAGATGCTTATTGCCCATTATTTGACTCTGCCTGTGTGGTAAGGGCGTTGGAGCTGGCGGTTTTAGAGACTGCGACGTGTTCCCAGTCAGCCGCTGCACCCCAGAGGCCCCATGTGAAGCAGGCCCTGCCACTTCCTGTTACGCTCTGTTTGACTAGAGGTGCACTGCACTTGTCATCTCTTTCTCTCTCTACATTTTACAAGTGCAGGCTTGTCTGGAGCCCAAAGGCTACCTTCTCTTCCTTTTAAAGGAATGTTGGCTTTTTAATCTGAGTTGCTGCGCTGCTCTCGCCCTCTCTTTCTTCCACTCTCTATTGTTTTAGACCTACATGAACTCAGCCACATCCCCTCTTTTTTTTAGTGAGGAGGAAGATAAACTCAGGATATCGCTACAGTGAGCCATTTTCAGTTGTTGTTTAGCCTATGTGAGCGATACCAAACAACTGGAATGACGGGTAATGGCACTTTCAGTGGAACAGCCAGCAGCTGTCCTAAGGGCCTGGTGGTGTATTGCTAGCACAATAACAATTTACTGTAGTTGGGCTCGGACTTCAAAGGGAGCAAAGGTATTCTTCGTTGGCTGCAGATAGACTGACAAACAGTCAGCAAATAATGAGAGACAGAGTAGACTCGCTGCTATTCTCTCTGCGAGTCCGAAATCTCCTGATTCCTCCTGAATGAGCTCACTAGGTGAGGTGGGGTGAAGTTCCAACTGTGATATAGTGAACAGGAAGGTGCTTATGCTGTTCTGTGCCTCTGACATGAGTTTTTGTGAAACCTCAAGGCGCAACACTATAATGTGCCATTGTTACTGCTTCTGCAGTGGTTTGCATGGATCTCTCATTGGATCAACAGCAATAACAACACAGATTTGTTGGCTTCATAGAGATTATGTTGTAGCTTGTTTGCATAGTTTTTTTTGTTGTTGTTGTTTTTGCACAGTTGTGAAAATGTACCTGTGCCTTTTTGTTGCATTTGCATAAAGAGAAAAAGGAAGCATTTTCTGGTCATTTGCAGCGTCATGTTTTTATTCTTGGACTTTGCTTGTGTAGCTTTGCATGATTCACAGTTCAGACTAAAGTCTTGTCTCTCTACATCCACTCACTGAAGCAACACGCTTTAGGACCTATCTCTTTAAAGGCCCCCTGGCTTTAAGCTAAATGCCTTCTGATTGGCAGTCTCTTGCAAATAAATGATTTGAATAGTAGGTGGGTTGGGCTGCAGTGCTTACAGGTTGACCATATTATTAGGGATTATCAGTGCTCACTGAAAGGAAACGTTTAGACCAGTCTGACGTTGTGAGTTTTTGGCTCTGCTGAATAATTTGCATATATGCTCATCTTTACAGTGATGGATGCGCTTTAATATGAGCATCCATCACTGTAACGGTGTATATATGTCAGGAAATAAGAAAGAGCATAATAGAGACCAAGCAGTATGTTTCTATGAGTATTTATGGTGACTGTGTGGCCTACATGTGGGAGTTCCCCTTTAATTGAGTAATACATTATTCATGTGTCATTATGGCTTTCCAGCATAGACCAGAATGCATCTGTACTGTTTTTTTTTTTCACCTGCTAACTTCTGTTTTCTCTCTGTTCTTGTGAGTTATATGTGTGCAGCAGTGATGTCCCGCTGCAAATGAAGCAACCCCTTTTTGATTTCAAAATGAATGCAGCGTGAATCCTTTTGAGCTTTCTGACTGAAGATAGGTTTTTTGTGCAAATTCAGCCTTGTCTCCAGGAGCTTAGGCGTCTCATATGAAAAAGGGAGAAAATGGAAAGACTTGCATCTATCTGTCCAAATGTGAGTCAGACGGGCTGGCTGGAAGGCTGATGTGACAGGGGGTGAGGGAGTGAGGAAGCAGAGAATGAGCTCTTTCATTTGAGGGTCAGAGTGGAAAAAGCGAGACCAGACGCCACTCTTATGTTTACTCTCGAGGAGTGAAAGATGGTGGGGGTTTGGTGGGGTGAAAGGTCCTCCAGTCAAGTGTGTGGAGACAGTGTGTTGACTGTGTGTTAGCACACAGCTCTTTACAAACAATCGCTCATCCTGTTTTATACAATAAGTCCTCATTTCCATTGTCATTTTGAATAATGACAATTTGTATATTTATGTTTTGATTACACTGTACCACCGCTAATCTACTCTGTACAATATATTACTTTTAAATGCGATGTTTGATGCACATTTAGCCTACAGCTTTGTACATTTTCAAGGGAAAAATTAAAAAGGGAAAAAGTGAGAAACCACAGAAAAAGCAAGAGGAGAGAATGAGGGATTCTTCTTTTATGCTGGCTAGGTAGTTGGATAGTTTTCACACACAGAGATGTAGCTCTGAACTTGAAGCATTCCTTGTGAAGTGCACTGGAACATTATTATTGTGACATACCGAAAATAATTCAGATACCTCTCCTAATACATGGAGCCTATTCTTAGAGCTTTATCTATCAGCCTTAAAAATAGGTCCCTGGTAAAGTAGTAGCATTGCAACTAAGTGTTCCTATTATTAGGAGTGTTATAGTATAGCATTGTTTATGTTAATTGGGAATATTTAAAAGAAAAAGTTAAATATTGAGCTGTTGTTTTATTAATGATAGAGCCCAACAGGAGACTGATACTGATATTTAGAGATTTTTTTTAAATTAGATATTAATTTGTATCAGCCGATGTTTTGTTTTTTTTCTTTCCTCCACATGAAAGATAAACATTTATTTATTTATTCCTTTACACTCTTTCCAACTCTGCCGGGATCAGGTTGTTGTTGTGTTTGAGGTGTTCCAAACACTTGTGTTTCCAACAGTGAACTTGCCCTTTTGAGGACAAACTATGCAACATCAATACTCATAGCATTACTGAAGGGTGTTTCTTTCATCTCTTATTTACTTTTTAAATTTGCATTTATTAGTGCTTATACATCCACATACCTGGGTTGAATTCATTGACCAATAATTTTGGTCATATTTTTTATTTTGTCAATGACCATTTTTTTCCCTCACAATACAAGACGATAACTACATAAAAACTAATGCACGAGGGCAAAAACAATGATCAAATGTGTCGACACTTTCGTCAACTAATAAAAATGCAGATCAAGTCGAAATGAATTTAGTTGTATAGAAAGGCGGGACAAGTTTGAAAGTGATCCAATCAGAAGTAATCTCATTGTGCACTAAAGTTAGATGCACACATCTGATATGCCGCCAACACACAGGGTGGCGGTGGGGACGGAAGGAAAAGATGATGCTTTGTAAACCGAGTGGAGCCACTGTCACCAGTAAAAACACAACAAACCTTTTCAATTTATATTTATAAAAGAATTTAGATGCCTAAATTATGAGTTTTGGTCAAAAGGCTATGACTAAAACTAAATTAAAAAAAATTACCTGTCAAAATTAACACTGCTGGGTTAGCAAAAGTTAAAATCATCAGAGAGCATCGGCCCACTGACTCTATACATGCAGCTCTAGTTAATAACACATATCATAATATCTTAACTAAACCAGCACCAATAACTAGCTAACCATTGTATCTGGTTATATTTTCACAATTCACATTTTTGCTTTTTGTAGCTTTTAAAATTTCCTGCATATATCATAATATCATCATCATTCATTCCTTTGGCTGTGTTTACGATGTAGTAAAAATCTATGGTGATGGCCCAGATTTTCAGTACTGAATAATTCAGTAAACAGGTTAATGTTTGGTCTATAAAAATTTAAAAAGTAGTGCATTATTTCACTATGGTTGACAGCTCTTGGGATGCGCTCTATACTGTGCTCTAGTTTTTCCATCCAGTGTTTCCATTTTTAACTGCAGTGCTAGCAGTGAAACGTGGAAACCTTTCCCCAAAGTTGGAGTGAATGTATTTTCAAAGGTTATTTTGCCTTCCCAGCAGTCTTTTAATGCAAGTGCTGTGTATAGTGAGATAATCGAATGAAAATATGACTTAAGTTACACTTTTTTAGAGGTAGCACACAACATGCGATAATCCACTTAATATCCAGTCACAAATCTACAGATTCTTCCATTTGGTTTAGACAAGGACATTGGTCATAGCACACCAGAGAGCCATTTTCTCATTGCAGTTCACCAGAAAATGTACCTACGCCAGTCTCACATCGGTTCAATTGGACATCACACAAGCTTCTTACTAGGGAGCTAGCATGTAATGTTTGTTTGGTAATATTTAGAAAGATTCAAGGCTACAGTGCATATGTGAAAGAAGGAAAATATTTGTGTTGGCAAAACTAGAGCCAGTGAATTTTTTGGCATCTGTGGCTTAAAAAAGGCACCAGAATCTCTAGTTGAATAACTTGTAACTAATTTTGACTAGAAAGAAGACTGTGGGGATATTTGCATTCCTGCTGAACTCCTTTTGATTCTTTTCTTCTTCTTTTTTTTTGAAACTGCAGCCACACTTTGAGAAATATTATTTCTCAACATGTGCATTTCATTACTTGGAATGCTACTGGCTATAGCCTCCCTAATGTATTGTCAATCAGTGTTTGCTTTAAGTGTTTGAGGCTTTGTTTGACACCAGAGGTCAATTTTGAGCTTAAACATGGATAATATTGATAACTGTCAATAATACTGACATATCAATTCACACTTGAATAGCTCTGTTCTTAGAAAAATGTTGCATTGCCAACCATGGGCATGATGTTTGAAGCATCCTGAACCAAGGTGCCTGTGTGCAAGTACTCAGGCATTTTTTGGCAGTGTTAACCTCAGAAGCTTTGAATCTGGGCAGGCTAAATTCCTTCCAGAAATATTCATCCTGCTCCCTGGCATTTCTGGCTTTGTTTGGTATTGTCTTTAATTCAGCAGCAATCGAACCTACAGTGGACACACTAATACACGTAACAGACTTGTGAATTAGTCGAGAGTTGTTTTGGTCCAAAAATGCTAATCAGAGATGTCTGTGTTTGGTTTTAGCAAATACTGCTACACACACACACACACACACACACACACACACACACACACACACACACACACACACACACACACACACACACACACACATGGAAGCAGTTAGGACAAGCTGGAGGTTCACTGTGAGCTGCCAATCCATGCCAGTCGATTTGCCTCAGCCTATCAAATGTTTCCATGAAGCCAGTGACCTCTATATGGGGATAAGGCGAGAGAGAGGATGGGGGCGTTTTTGGTTCGGAGTTGAGGGATATTAGAGTAGGAAAGTGAAGTGTGCTTTAGCTCTGAGGAGGGACAAGAAAATGAATCAAACGTCTGTTAAGCCTTCATGAATATGTGTGCATGAGGACCTGAGGGGGAGGTTGTAGCTCTCGTTATATGGGATACCTTGTTAACTTGTTTAAACTAACAAACACTGGGGAGTCACTGAGAGTCGGTTGTGGGGTTCTGTCCAGCATCATTAAAAACCTCTGAATCTGCTCAACTAAAACCATATGAAAAGAAGGTCACTGATTCTTTGCCGAGGTTTTGTCCAGATAAAGGTCATTGGACTGTTGCAACAGTCCCTGTTCAATGCTAAGGTAGGATCCTGTGAAGCAATGAAGAAAAAATCTGCCTGTGCTTTGCCCGCTCTGTTGGCCATAATCTTATTTTAGCCACTACGTAATGGTTGTTGAATTACATAATTGACCCTTGTCTACCAGCTATGAATGCACCGGCTGTTTTAGAAGCGAGTGTAAAAGGGGCCACTTTGTTTAACGCCAGAGGTTGAGGAGAAGGAGAAGAAAGTAATATATACTTAGAGAGATGAAAGTCACAGAGGGGGAAAAAATGAATGGTAGAGGACAAAGGCTGTGGTAATGACGAGGAGGAGAAAAGGCAGTCTCTTACCTCTTCAGCGATGATGAGCCACTCCCTTTTTGCACATGCACTGATGCATCGATTTTCCCTATACATGCACGCTGCTGTGTAACACTATTATCTCACAGTAAACCTTTTTCTGTTTTTTGCTCATTGCCTGCATAGTGACAAGATTTCAAGGACAACTTTGCCCTCGTGTAATGCTCAGACTGCCGTTCTGTTGCCCTTTTATCTCGCACAACAAAGTGCGACTATTTATCCTGAAATGTCTTATCGCTAAGAATATGACTTTGAATCAGATATGTTTGAATGCTGTGTCTTTGAGCTGATCTCTGCAGGAGTAATGCCCATGAGTAATACAAATTAAATAACATTCTCTTTGTACTGCACCGAGGCATTTTACACCTCACACGTGTCCTGCTCAAACACTGCTGCTTCCTTCCAGCCCACTAACACACAGCCATTCAGTGCATGTGCATTTAGGCTGTGCTTGGACTTTTTCATCATTGTGTACATTCGATTTATTTGCCATCAGGACCGTAACTTTGGTTAGATGCTGGGAAAGGATTAGTGATCCTCCATTTCAGTTGTCGTCTGTGGTCTTTCATGCTGTTTGGTGTTGCTGAGCTGGCCAGTGCATTCCTTCTATTTAAGTACCAGATTGTTGATATGGACACTGCCCAAGTTTTTGTTATCTCTCTGATAGGTTTATTTTGTTTATTTAGCCTAATAATGGCCTCCCTCACTTGCATCAACATTGCTTTGAGAGTTTCGGTAAAAAGATGCCAAATACAAGTTGAATCAACTCCAGATCTTTTGTCAGCTGGCCATGTTGTTAGTTAGTTGTCCAATTACTTTTGAGCCTATGAAAATGGGACCTATATAAAAATGTGTATAATTCCCATTCAGTTAATGCCATACTTTTGTTAAACCCCTAAAATTCAAGCTGAAGGTCTGCACTTTAATCGCATCTTAATTGTTTGATTTTTAAATCTACTGTGATGGTGCACAGACACAAAATCACAAAAGAATGTGTCCAAATTCCTTTGGATCTTACTGTGACCTTTTTGTGGGCACAGGATGCTTATTAAGTATAAAGATGTATAAACACAACATCGGGGCTTTATGTGTTGCCACATCAATTTTGTGCTGGCTAAACGTTCAAAGATAATGTGATGAGGAGCTAAAAGACTTTAAAACTGTTGAGTTATCCTCTTTATAGGGCCAGCTGCTGGCTAAGTTGTTAATCTAAACATCTGTGTAGACTTGACATCCCAACACACGGCACATTCTCTACAGTCAAGAGTTCCCTTTGGGTTTGTTTATCCTGAGGTGCTAGCTTACTGTCAGCTCTGCCAGCTGCAGCTAAAACCATTTGGTTAAGGTTGGAAGAATCTAGTGTGCGTGCTTGTTTATGCCTGCTAAAGAGCAGATGCATACTCTGTAGGCCTTCAGGTGCAGGGCCATGCCCTTAACAGTGTTTCTCAGTACTTACATGCTTGCTACTCTTTCCAGGGTGTTTCACATTTATGTTTCCATTGCCTGTTTTCTCTTTTTTTCTGTTTTTTTTTTTCCCCATCGTTGCAGCCTTGTTCTTAATTTCCTGTTGAAGTGTGTCCCTTTTTTATTTCTGCTCCACACTCCCACTCCTCCTCCTCCACCTCCTTCCTCACCATACCCATAGTTTTACTTCTTCTGTCTTCCATAAGGTCAATATAAGCTATATGCTGGTGCTTGTAGCCACAGTTTTTGTGTTTGTTTTTTTTGTTTGCTTTTTTCCATTATTAGTTATTCAAGATGTTTAGATTCCAAGATTGCCAAAACAGGATGTATGTAATACAATGGATAGGTTTTTGGGAGTTTTCTTTTATTAAAATGTGTGTAGTTAAGGGAAAATCTCGAACCACTGAAAGCCATACCTGCTCGTTAAACAATTGGTTGGTTGTGCTGCATAAATGGGTACATTTGTAGAATGTTCAACTTATTAAATAATTTTTCATAGCAGGCCAATTTTACATTTTGATAAGCGAGCAGCTGCCTTTGTTATGTGGTCACATTTGGCCTGAAGTGTTAACCACAAGAGCTAACAAGACCTCCTAATACAGGAAGGTCAGGTTACCAGTTTTAGATGTCAGGCCTTTGTTGTTAGCAGTGTTGTTATATATAAACTGCTTGAAAGTGCATACTTGACTTTTTACACAGCAGATTTAACAAAATGCACACTTCTGTCTTATTTGATGTGCCGTCAGTTTGGAGCCAAGTTTAAGGAAATTTTAACAAAATGTAATCAAGCTACTTTTCATAATAAGGTTTGAGTAAGTCCACAGTTGTGAAAACTTGGGAGTGTTCTTTAGAAGCAGAGTGTTTCTCCTGCTGCTCAATGAGTTAGTCATGAAAAGCTATTGAAGCAGTGGCTGCAATTGTCTGACCAATGGGAATGTAATTGGATGAAACAATCGGCCAGTTGATTCTTAGGTCACAGTCTGATATGTCCAAGTGTCTTACTTAGCTTTTATTTTAAATATATGTATTGTTGGAAAATAATATTTTGTATATGTTTTAGCTCCAAGTCAGAGCAAAATGTGCAGCCAGACCCTGTAATGTTAGGCCACTTAGCCCTGTTCACACCCTTATCATTGGAGTTCTGTTCCTCATTTGTTCAGCACTGGGTTTCGTTTTTGCACTGCGTTAACTTCCTTTTCTGGTTCCCATGTGAACTAAGAGATGAGTGGGACCGGAGGTTTGCTTGATTCAGTTTTGACTACCATGTTTCATGCGGAAACACTTGTGGGCACCAACTTTTTTTCAAAATGTCTCACTCATTCTCATCTCCTTTCTTCCTCGCTTTCTCGCTCTCTTCTCATCTGATAGGTCATACAGGAAATGGTTCTGATAGCTTCCTGAGGAAATTACACCCACTTCCTGTCTGTGTGCCTCCCCATTTGCCACCTTCTCCAGTTCTTTTTTTTTTTTTTTTTTTTTTTTTTTTTTTTTTTTTTTTTTTTTTTTTTTTTTTTTTTTTTTTTTTTCTTCTTTTTGTTGTTTTTTTTTTTTTTTTGTTTTTTTTTGTTTTTTGTTGTTGGTGTGTTTTTGTGTTTGTTTTGGTGGTGTTTGTTTGTGTTGTGGTTTTGTTGGTGG
>VURO01010024.1:1516-16990 GCA_015108175.1 Pelvicachromis taeniatus
TTCTGTGGGGGGGGGGGGGGGGGGGGGGGGGGGGGGTTAGAAACAAGGAGCCATCCACCTGTCATGGAAGGCTTAATGAAAAACAAGATATGAGATTACAGCCATGCTGGGAGCTGTGTGGAGGATGTACTTAGGCACCGTGGTGGTCAGAGAAATGCTGACATCAGCTTGCCGTGCTGATGTTCAGCAGCTTAATCGTAGTTTATTAGTATGCAAATTTGCACAAAATTTAAAGTACGGCAAGGGGTGATGGGAATGTCATTAGTTTTATTTATTTATTTTAGCATATATTCAGTAATAAACCAAAGAACTGGACAACAAAGCTACAGTTCTGATCTCATGATGGTGATGGTGAAAAAGAAAGGGGCACAAATAAATAAAACCAACACAAAAAAGTAATCAAAATTACCGATGATCCTTTGGGAAATATCAATGTCCGATATTTAATGAGGGATCTGTATCCAAACCAAAATTTTTAGACACGTCTAGACATGATCCTTAAGGCCATGCTGCTAGTATGGCTAATAAACAAATGAGCTGTTTCATAGAAAATCAAACGTGTTATAAAGCTGAGGCCAAATAGCCCCACAACAGCCATGAAGCATTCATTTAAATATTACTCCAAATGTGATTTGGGGGGTCTCAAGCCATTGTACTCCTACTGCTGGTCCCAGGCCCGGACAAATGGGAGGGCTGTGGCAGGAAAGGCATTTGTAAAACCTGTGCCAAAAATGTAGATCCATCCACAGCTGCCTTCTTCAAAAAAATTTATGTTTGTGAAGAATCAGTGTAAAGAGCACATAAAAAAAAAACAACACATAAAGAAAAATCTCTTATAAATAAACTGCTGGAAAAGGTTTGTGCACCTAAGACCCTGTCACTAATGATAAGTAAAATATGTTTGCCGGAAAGCAGCATAATGAATAAATAAAACTCAACAATTAAAAGTCATTAATCAGGTTTCTTTGGTGCCAAATTATGAGTCTCCTGCTCAACAACATCATTGCTAATATTTTAAAACATTAATTCACAAATGAAGCAAATAAAATAAAATATAGAAACAAAAATCTGCTATTAGGAAAACTTACCATGATAGCAGATTTTTTTTCTCTGCCACCTGCTGCCTGCTCTGCTTTGTAGGTGAGGTGCAGTTAATTTGAAAAGCGCCTATTGGTTAAACACATTCAGCCAATCAATATTCTGCTTGATTTTTCTGTTTTTGCAACTATCAGGCAATTTCTGAGCTTGTTGGCTTGTTGTCTCTTCAGTGTGTTTACTGATAAGAAGTGAAACACTAAATATTTACAGAATGATAAAACTTGAATTGTAGAATTGTACTGGCTGTAAGTTAAACAGGGCTGCTGCATTGATGAAGTTTGTAGTTGGTTAATTAGATAACTGTGAAATGAATAACTTAGAGGTTTAGATTTCTTTGCAGTTTATTTAAAGTTTATTGCTGCAAGAAATCACACCATGGCCTATATATAATCACAACTCCCCGCTGCACGCTTATTTATTGTGATTATTGTTCAGCGGTCAGAACCATTGCCTCAGCACTTTCATATTCAATAACGCTGAGGAGCTGGTGGCATCTGGCCAAGAACAGTTTAGCACTCTGGTGTAGATGATTTCTTTTCCTTTAAAGTATGGCCCTGGAAGAGGAAACCAGATGTTGTCACTGCCTTTAAATCCAAGTCTAGGAGGAGTTCTCTCAAAATTAGAAGAAAATAATCTGAAAAAAGAGTTGCTTCTCTTGTACTTTATTTTCTAAATTTAATTTAAAAAAAATCTCACTAACAGTTTAGTTGAGCTTGAGCCAAGAAGTTGAAAAGAGCAACTTTCATCAAAATTATCTTCTAGATCTCAACTGAGCTCAACTGCTTAGAGCTCAAATCAAAAAAGACTGTAAAACCTCTACTTAATCTCTCAACTGGTCCCGGGTGTTGCCTGGGTTTTGGCCTTGATAGACATCCTGCAGTGGAGCTGATAGCCTGCAATTGTGAAACACACTTTAGGGTCAAAAATAAGCATTACCCTTCTAGGATCCTCTAAAAAAAGACACACTCACACCAAGTCAGCTTTTGTGATCAGGCAACATGATTTACCGTATATCTTCCAATAGTAGCCCGGCGTTTATTCAAAAAATAATTCGGTCGGCCCGGTGTTTAAAAGAGACCGGCAGTTGTTGGAAACCGGCTCTTATTCCCTTCTCAGACGGAATTGTCGCAGAAGTGAGAGGGAAAGAGGACCCAGGCGCGGATTTTAGACTGAGGTGAAAAGACGTTTACTTACAGTGCTCCAAAACGTATTCTAACCTTTCACAAATAATGCAGTTCCCAATTGTGCTCCTCCTTTGCTCCCGAGTGTCTCCTTGTCTGTGGTAGCTCAGTGCACGAGTGGTGCTTCCCGAAACTTCTCTCCGCCCGACTCTCCTCGAGAGGAAGTAAAAGACCAGAAAATCACAGTTAGCAGGTTCGCTAGCCGACAGCTCCAGTTCAGTGTAATAATCCCACATCGACGGTCGCTGCATCCAGCTTAAATGCCGCTGGTCGTAGATGATGGCTGATTGGAAACAGCTGGCCGAGTGACGAGACGCGGGAGGACTGACGAGCGAGGTTCCAGTCACACTCCATACCAGTTGGTGGCGGTAATGCACCATTCAGTTGTTTGCCAACCGCCAATAAAATTTAAAAAGAAGAAGAAGAAGAAGAGAGTGCGGAGGGACTTCCGGGTCAAAGGTCGCCCGGCTATATTGGAGACCGGCGTCTATTTGTCGTGACATGTTTTCAAACTGGCGTTTATTAGAAGCAGGCGTCAATAAGAGACAGGCCATTATTAGAAGATATACGGTATATGTTCAGTAATAAAGAAACGTGGACTACTAATGTTTACACTTTATTTTTCCCTCAAGTTTATGTTTAGAAGCCAAGAAAACTAAACCCAACAAGGAAAAGTCTCGTATAAGCCCTGGTGGTGCAGTAGTCAGCATCTTTCCCTGGCCCGATTTCTCTGGAGTTGGCACCTGTGAGGGTTTTCCCCAGGTTTGCATGTGAGGTTAACCGGTGCTTCTAAATTGTTGGTGTGAATGTGAGATAAATGACATGACACAAGTGTGTGTGAATGTGGTTTCCATACCCATCAACATTCAGAACAGTAAATCAGTTATTAAGAAAAAGCTTATTTTCACGGGATAAGTGTTTGCCACATCTGTTCAAATTCTCCATAGATGGTGAAAAAAAAAAAAGCGTCATGATTTTTTAAAAAATCATTAAGAATCCAGATACTGGTTAAAATACTGGTTAAAAAAAGCTTTTGTTTTTGGTTCATTCATATTCCTTTAACTCAGTTCTATTATATATTTTTTTCTAATGGTAATCAGGACCCCTGGAGTGGATCTATTCACCGTCTGTTTGAGAGCCAGTCATCTACGGGAACAATTGCACTGCTTATTCGAGGTATCAACAAACTAACACAATAAAACTCTCTGGTTCTAAACAACAGCTGGGCATTTTGGTGTCTGTGAAAAATGGCTTGACAAAACCAACAGAATTGTTTTTTATTAATAATTAATCTTCAGGGATGTTTGAAAGAATATATATCAGCAGAATTTAATCCTTTGTGGGGTTTTTCCTCGTAAACAATAGGAACTATCTTTTGTTACGTTGGATATTTGCCAGATAAACACTCCAATAAAATGGTCTGCGCCCGTATTGTCCGCTCACTGTATCTATTATCCTGCACCTGGCCTAAATGTAGGAAGGACACGCAAAAACCAGTCTGCATCACACATAACAAAAATCCTAACCTTCATCAACGCTAACATGCATCACTAATCTCCACAGCTGACTATTTAATGCCACACACGCAAATATGAATTCATATTTTTTCCATATTTTACCTTTTCTGTCTCTATAAAGCCGATTGAAATCTACAGGTTCCAAACACTTAAAACTAAATCTTGAGGTAACTCTACTTCGTGGCACAGATCGCTATACAAGCTACCCTGAGTATTTGGGAACCCGAAATAGCCCTGTACAGTACAACAATTCATACAGTGACATCTGATGTGAACTTAAGTGGGAGGCAGAGAGTTATACTATGGGGACACAGAGGAAAGAAAAGGACTAAAAGCTAAAAGCAGACTTTAGAAGGAGCAGTACAGAAACACTGAGCTGAACTACTGTTCCCTGGCGAACAAAGAAGATACTGTCTGAGATATAGACTACGTATATTATATTCTAAAGAGGTGTGGGCAATATATGGAGACAAAGAATTGCTTAAACGAAAAAGACGTTAAAAAAAAGCCATCAAAACCAGCAGTACTACTACCGTATATATTTTCTAATAGCGGCCTGTCTCTTATTGACGCCGGTTTCTAATAAACGGCAGTTTGAAAATATGTCACGACAAATAGACGCCGGTCTCCAATAGTACCCAGGCGACCTTCGACCCGGAAGTCCCTCCGCGCTGTCCTCGGTCCTCCCGCATCTCATCACTTGGCCAACTGTTTCCAATCAGCCGTCATCTACGACCAGCAGCATTTAAGCTGGATGCAGCGACCGTCGAAGTGGGATTATTACGCTGAACTGGAACTGTCGGCTAGCGAACCTGATAACTGTGATTTTCTGGTCTTTTACTTCCTCTCCTGGAAAGTCGGGCGGAGAGATGTTTAGAGGAGCACCACTCGTGCACTGGGCTACCACAGACAAGGAGACACTCGGGAACAAAGGAGGAGCACAATTGGGAACTGCATTATTTGTGAACTGTTGGAATACGTTTTGGAGCACTGTAAGTAAACGTCTTTTCACCTCAGTCTAAAAACCACTTTCCCTCTCACTTCTGCGACAATTCCATCTGAGAAGGGAATGAGAGCCGGTCTCTTTTAAATGCTGTGCCGGCCGAATAATTTTTTGAATATGGCTACTATTGGAAGATATACGGTATTAACAAACATAAACTGTGTGCAAATGCACCCATGCCAACCTCACCTATGAACAGCTGGCTGTTGAGCTGCAGGTGGAAGTGTCCGTCAGTTGGCGCCTCCTGCGTGGCGACAGGAAGTTCATCCAGTCGAAGTGACGCCTCCTTCACGTTTCGTTCTGCTCGGACTCGATGCCACCGGTTGTCATTCAGCGGGACGCTCGACTCCACGTGAACCTCCAGCGGGCCGTTACCAACGTCAAAGGAGAAAACCACCTGAGTGGAGGCTGAAAAAGTAGCAGGAGGCAGGAAAAGAGCATGATTTAATTAATTAATTATTAGAACGTTTTTGAGTAATTATACGTATCATTATAAAAATTAAATCATGAAATTCAAAATGGGGCAACGTTTAATTTAGACTGATTATTTTATGATAAGAGCCCTTTTAGTGTTCTGTGTAAATGACCTTAAGCTTTAAAGAGGGTCCTCCTTTTAAAATAAAAAAACCCAATTAATTCGAAACAACCTCATATTGCAGGAAGCAGTAAAGTTATAACATACTGAGTGTTTGGCTCTACTTTTCATCCTGGATTCTTTTAAATCCTCCCCCCCCCAAGTCAATTTCAAGATTTTTCAAGCTAAACCTGCTGTCACGCCCCTCCCTATTCCGGTCCATTTGTCAACCAATCAGCATTTGATCAACGCATTGGTCATCTACGGATGGGGTTTGGGAGGAATGCCTGGGAGCACATTTATAGTGGGTGAAAGTACCACTCAGACACAGAAACACGTATGCAGACGAACACGTTTGGAGTATCACAAATTATGCATTATGCTCAGTCTTCATAACCATTTGTGAAATAAAGGATTTTCTATACTGTAACAAGGTTCTACAGTTGCAACAAGTTACTTTGTAAAATTTCCTTCCTTCTAGATATTCACTGATCAGCTGTAAATGATATTATTGCAAAGTGGGAGCGTTTAGAAACCATAGCAACTAAGCCATGAAGTGGGAGGCCATGTAAAGTTACAGAACGGGGTCACTGTTTGCTGATGCTCATAGTGCGTAACACCCGCCAACACTCTGCTGATTAAAAAACTGAACATCAACTCAGAAACTGTGTCTGGAGTTTCACGGCATGCGTCTCCATGGATGAGCTCCTGAAGGTGTAATGTATAGAGACCAAAAACATTTACAGTACGTCCATTAAACGTCCATTTCTGCTGCCTTTTCTATGGGACTGACTGGCTCTTTGAGTCAGCCTGAATTGGTGAGTACTGCCAAAATTTGAATACTGATGACCATCAACACTGCAAATCATGAATCAAGAGAGGAAAACTTAAATTATTAATATAGTGCTACAATATATGGAGAATGCACGCACTCACGGCTGTAACTAAATCCTAGCTGGCTGATAAATCTATAGTGTCATGGTGTAGATCATCCTTTCACCAAGCTCTGACAGAAACAAGGGAAGCACTTTTGGTAACACTGAGCAGGAAGTGAAAAGTCTAACCACATTTTAAAATGCTGCACCTTTTTGCACATCCTCGAGAAAAAAAACAACTTCCCGCTGTGTTCAGTCGAACAAAAAGATACGATGGCAGTTGTGTAACAAACTCTCATCCTTCATGGTTTGGAAGGAGAAGATGTATTACTCTGTGAGCACAGAACAAGATGAAACAATATCCTGCAGTAACTTCATTTAGAACTCGTTCTCAGGCCCAGCTGCAGTGTTACAGAGTGATCTGAGGCAGCTGCCAACAAAGCAACACTGTTCAGATCTGAGACAACCCCGCTGACAATGATTTCCCTGAGGAGAAAAGCTGTTGCTCCAGCAGCGTCCCTGTATTCAACTGTGTGTGTGTCCCTTTAAAACCAGTTTTTTTTTTTTTTTAGGAAAATGCAAAAAGCAGTGCAGCGATAACACTGCAAACTAACCTCAAACTAAACTGGTGAAGTGGACTGAAACCGTCTCAAACGGAAACCAAGGTTGACTATGAAACTTTCTAATAACCACACAGCATGGCTGCTCGTAAATGTGTGTCTGTCACTTTGCAATGTTTCTGTAAGTGCTATAGGCAAAGTAATGAGCATCCATGAGTGCAGTTCAAGAAAGATGCCCTAACAGATTTATTTTACCAAGTGGATCATTATGGTTCACTTGATTGACCTTTGTTATTGTTATTTATTTAATTGTTGTATTTTATTTTAAGTTATTACAGACTGGACAGACATGACTGGGGGGTAGGAAAGGGAGAAAGAAAGAACAAAAGGGAGGAAGGGAAAGAAAAACAGAGGGACAGTGAGAGAAGGCTCAAAAAAATCTGCTGGATCACCTGTTAAAGGAGAAAAAAGGAAAAGAAAGAAAGCTCATAGAGAGCAACAAAATAAGGAGACCACAGCAACAACATAGATAAGTGTAAGTAACAGTAAATACTAAATATTGAATGTTATTGTGCAGCACGCAAGATCGACAGCACACCATGTGCTGGCAGCCAAGAAAGATATAGTTTGTCTGTGAGCACTGGTGTGTACACCTGTGTGCACACCTGTATGCGTGAGCGTGCTTGTATTCAAAGGGTTTCTCCGCGTAACTATCTGCTGGAGGGTGTGGGAAGCCATAGCCCTGCCCCCCAGAACATGAAGCAGGTATGGAGGAGATCCAGACCCCAGATATCTAGAGGCCCCCCAGAGTGCGAGAGCCCAAGGAGGACCACCGGAGGGGCTCCTGGAAAGAGCTGAGCAGAGCCCCAGACGTGGGGTCACCCATCAGCCATGGCGCAGAAGACATAAGTACTTACTTCATCAACTTTTCTTTTTTTTGTTTAAACTCTTAGGGCATACTCGTTTTATAAATTAGGGTCCCGATTACATGGGAGATGAGAAGGATTTCAACTTATCAATTCAATCCGTTTTCATTTCTCCTGTTAACTCTCACTGGGTTCTATTGGTCTACTTTGACTATTACCACCATCGCTAAACAGCATATCAAAGACATTATGTTAATACAAATTAATTGCTGTGTGGCATTGGCTCATAATTACTTTTAACAATATAAACCTATATTTGCTCAGCTTTAACATCACACTGGGTTCTTGGCTAGCTTAGCACGCTGTCTGTGCAGATGTTAGTAAAGCAAACAAGTTGTGTTAGCAGCATAATGCAGTTGTTACTGTAGATGCATTTTCCATTTCCATCACATTCTTGTCCTTTTGTCAAAAAAAAAAAAAGTTATGTTCATATCCATGCCATAGACTGCACCACAGTTTTCCTCCTCTGGCACAGGATAAATGTTTCCATTAAATTAAATTATTTCAAAAACGTATTTATTAAATGTTAAGTTGCCAGGACATTCTGCCGGCAGCACAGAAACATCTGAAGAGCTTTTTATATCCCCAATTTGGAACTTGCATGCAAGAAAGGTGCAGTTTCACACTATAGACCAGAAGTGCCGTAAATGGCAACGGTATGGGGGAAAATTTATCAGTTAGTCTGCAGTCTGTTTAGATTTCAGCGCAAGTGCAGGTGTTATTTTCAGTCACTGCTTGAAAATTGCTGGTTCAAAGGACCCTAATATATCCGCTGATATTAGCCATTTGCCAATATACAGGTGTTGGTATTTAGAAGGGTCGGCAAATGAAAATTTCAAACGTAAAGAAGAGACGGGAGAAACACCCTTTAGCCATGTTATGACTGTCGGTGCCCTCTGTTTGTCCACTAGAGGGCACTCTGCAGTGTCGCTCTTGGCAACACTCTTTGGGCCACAAACACAACAACCAGCTGATGTGAGCAGAGTCGGGCAGAGCATAAACAAATAAGGTGTTTTCCTATTTTTGCTTGGAATTAAAATTCCTGCACGTAGGGTTGAGTTCAGGTACTCGACTCTATCCAGAACTGTTTGGATGATGATTCAGAGATCATCATTATCCGGTTTCCTGCGGCTATGTTTGAAGCTGTCTCAGAAGAATCGAGGGTTATGTTGCAGCAAACCAGTGCCAGAGTCACAAATGGTGTCCTTGTGGCAGCTTAATGTAGCTTGTTTGCATTCATATTGTGCAAGCCACAGAAAGATACAGTGATGTTTTCAAAATGTAATATTTGTGCCTACAGGACAGTTTTGACACAGATAAAGTCTTTAACCTCTGGGTTTACACAAATCCAGATTAAAACTTTAACTTCCAGGTTTTAGTGACACATCACTCTAATCCTCATTAAATCGGTGCCCTCAAGCGCCTACAGTACTCACAGCTCAGTTCGACGCGAATGAAGTCTTTGATGCCCAGGTTTTCCAGGAACACACCAGAGGAGCCCGTGGTTTTAAAAAGGAAGGAGATGTCAGCACTCAGCTCTCCATGGAAGGTGGGGAAGTGCAGGTACGACGTCTCCTTGTCAAAAAATGCGGCATTCCAGAAGTTCTCTAAGAAGTACAATAAAAACTTTGTGTCATGAACAATAAATGGAGCTCATAACACTTATTTATCAGTGTTGTAATTGCAATCAATGAGAAGAAAAAGAAAGCCAGTGCGATACTTTGACTTTGATTTACCTCGTATTTTTTTCTTAATGAGAAGCAGTTATCAGAGAACGAAGACTTAAAAGGAAATATGGATTAGCAACAGTTATGTTAGTGATAGCTAGGAGGAGGAGGGGGTACTGAACCCATAAGAATCCATTCAATTCAGATTTAATTAAACATTAGACACGTAATCCTTTTTTCTAAGCTTGATACTTGATAAAAATTACTAGCCTAATTTTTTTTTTAAATTTAGCAGTCAGCTTCTTTTACATCGAGGAAATGGCATTGCTTCCGTAATTCATAGATCTGTGTCACATGATTGAGATCTGAAGGGAAAGTTACTGTTTCAACAAGCTGCCCAAACTGGGCGCTCCACAGAATTTCCCCACAAGCTCGTCAACGTTCAAACATTTGACCTCATCTCAAAAGCAGGAAAACAAACATGTGTTTGAATAGACATTCTATCTGAACTTCTAAAAAGATCAAAGTCCAAGTCAGAGCATAATGGCTTTGACTTCTTTAAAAATATCTTATAGAGAAATCATATCTGTAACCTGCTTCTAGGATCAAAGTGTGCAATAAAACACACTGCTTTATGTATTTCCTTTTGGGATTGGTTAAAAATGTCACCATTTCACAACGGCAAAGAACGAGAAATTCTTCAGTGTCAAAGGTTAGGCTTGGAATAAAATGGGACACATCCAATTGGCATAGATGTTTATTCCCATTAAAACGTGTCCAAACCAATGAAATCAGCATTAAGCATTTACTACCAACTATCCAAACCAATGAAATCAATGTTAAACCTGTTCAAAGCTGTCCAAACCAATTAAGTAGATGGTTAACTTTTCAGAAACCAGTCCAAATTAATTCATAACCACAACTTAACTTGTCTAAACCAATTATATTGATGCTTAACACCTCCAAAAACACTGCCCAAATTCAGCATTTTAAACAAATTAAAATACACGGGGTGGAATTAAAGGGTTAACATTTAATGCTGCTCTATTTTACAGTTTGCAGCTAGGCATACTTGTGCAATGTGGACATTTGATATGGCAGATTTAGGACACTGACGGCAAGTCATTAGTGCATCTGATTTAACAACCATCCAGTATTTTGACTAAACAAATCTGTAAAAAACAAAACAGGAATAGAGAGCTTTGTTTTGCCTTCCAGGTGGGCATTTATATAATGATGTGTGGTCACATAAAACCTATAAATAGGATGATTTTTGTCAGCTTTCCATCTGCTGTAACCAAGCAGTTATGGATATTTACTGTCTCCACGGCAACGGAGTGGTCCCACCAGGTAGGCAGCCTCCGACTCTGACCTCTGGATGTCACCCAGCACCAAAGACCTGACCGGGAGGGTGTCCTTATGGGTCAGAAGGCCTGAGTCTTCAGTCCTGTAAAGAGGAAGACGAGAAAGGAAGTAGATATGAAGAAAAATAAGCAGGGAGGAGGAAAAGGTGGTGAGATATTGAGAGAGCAGTAGAGAAAGGAGAGGAGAAATAAATGAAGAATGATTAGGAAGGAAAACGGGAAAGAAGAGCAATCGATGAAAGAGGCAGTTGTGGTAGGAGCAAGAAAAATGGAAAAAAAGAAGAAACAAGAGGGAAGAAGATGAAAAAAACCATGAAAAGGGACAAATTACTTTTTATTGGGATTAACTGCTTTGACATGTATGCTAATTAGACTAATTTGCTTGCATAAATCTCCAAGCAAATGGCACTGCTGAAAAAAAGTCTAGACTGCTGTAATAATCTGCCACAACCTGTTTCATGTGCAAGACAAATTTTCAGGAAGACAATTTAACAGTGAGACAGATCGTATCATATCCAGCCTGACACTCAACACTCCATCTCCGCCAGTTTCTGTGACAGCCTTTTCCAAAAGCGCTCTCCAGACAGACAGCCGAACGAGCAGCGCCGTCCATTTACACACATGTTCAGATAATCTACAAGACAGTCTCGCTGTCAGGTGAGAATTTTCTCCAAGACTGGAAATGAGTGGCATACTCGCAAAGCGGATCTGCAAAGCCTGTGTCTGCACTGAAAAGCTTGACAGCGAGATGAGAGACAGTAGAAGGTGAGGTGTGATGAAAGCAGCAGGATTGTTCACAGCACGATGAACGGTAAGTAAAGACCAATCATTTATTTCTCGGGGCTAGAAAGTGGGGGTTTGTCTGTGTATTCATAAATAAGTCATATTCAGATTAATTAATGCCACAATCTGAAAGGATTAACACAAGAATGTGATAATAAATAAATACCTGCCTACCTCTGTGTTTCATGCAATTGTTTGCTTTTATCTTTTATGAAGAAAAGATTTTGGTGTACCTAAGTTTAAGGCTTTTTTTTTTTTTTTGAATTATCATTGCAGATAGTAATGTTTAAATGCATGGCAGGTAACCTGAAAAATGACAATACAAACTCTAAAGCTAAGTCCAAAGGAGAGCACATACCGAATACCTGCTGATGCTGCATTTTTTAAATTACAGGCAGAGAGTTAAGTGTGCTATTGAGAGCCAAGACTCTGCAGGTTTGGTTTAACAACCCAAAACTCCACCTGTCTGATTAGCAGAGAAGAATTCATTAGTAAACTCACTTGCTGAGGTGATTAGATAGACAAAAAAAAACAAACTGCACACTGGCATGTGGTTGGCCACCCCTGCTGTAAATAAGTCTTTCCAGTACAAAAAAATCACTAACAAATCAACCAGAAGTTACCACAGAGAGAAAGAAGCCCCTTATTAAAATGGATCAAACTTTGCATGAAATGAACAAAGTAATAATAATGCCTATGAATTTTTAAAGGTCAGTACCATTCCATGCGATCGGCATCACAATTGCAGTAGTGTTGTAGATCCACACAGTCGCCCTGCAGGCCGCAGGCACACTGCTGGCTTCCTGGATGAGCGCCTCCCCAGTAAGTCTGGACTCGACCTTGACCTGGACCGCCAAGCCACCAGCTAAACGGAGAGCCCTCTGAAACGAACAATCACGTTCATGTGTAGCTTTAACATAATTTTTTTTTTTACTACCACTATTATTATTATTACTATTAAATAACACCAACTCATTGTTCAACTAAGGAATCCTTAAATGTTTATCCTTCTACTTCTTTTTGTCTATTGCTGAGTTAAAAACCGTGACGCATACAACAAATCAAAAGGCTGACTAGATTAAAAATATTTAAAAGAGATGTACTTATCAACCACACAGGGATTTCCAGGGACTGGCTGGTCAATCGCATGGATGTCCGATTATAAGCCAGTTCATTTCAGTTTTGCCAAATAGCCATACGCAAACTCATAAGCACGCAAACACATTGTTAGCACAGAAGTTCTTTATTTTGTGTGAAGACACAAAGTTCACCAAACTGTGAGGAGATTGTTATTGAGAACATTTTTGTGGCAAACTTAATCAAACTTAAATCATCCTGACTCTGCTGAACACGGACAGTCTAGACACCTATAAATCAAAGTAGCTAAAGTTATGCAGAGCTCAGATATAGCAGCCTCGGTATGAGCAATGAAATCAAAGCAGCTATCAGAAAAAACATGGAGAGTTGTTACATAAATCTGTTGCATCTGCTTTTGTTTGGTAAAATGTGTTGGGTAAAGGTGGGTGAATAGCAGCTCATCCTCAGCTACTGTATATTTTCTAGTAGTGGTCTGTCTCTTATTGATGCCAGCTTCTAATAAACGCCGTGTTTGAAAACACGTCGATCTCCAATGACCCACCGCCGTTTCCGTACGCTACTACTCTTTTCGTACCATCTGGGCTATGGCCCTCGTGCAGTAAATCATATGGCAAATACCTTTTCGTGTCAAAAATGCTTTGTCATCGGATGCTTGCGAGGAGGGAAGAAAGTCAAAATGTCCATTCCGTCTGAGAAGGGAATAAGAGTCTCCAACAACCGATGGCCTGTCTCTTATTGACGCCCGTTTCTAATAAACGCCAGTTTGAAAACATGTCACGACAAATAGACGCCGGTCTCCAATGCTAGCCGGGCGACCTTCGAACCGGAAGTCCCTCCCCGGTGTCGTCTTCTTCTTTTTAAATTTTATTGGCGGTTGGCAAACAACGGAATGGTGCATTACCGCCACCAACTGGTATGGAGTGTGACTGGAACGTGGCTTAAAAAAAAACAAAAAACCTCTGCATTGTCGTCGTTCCTCCCACGTCTCATTACTCGGCCAGCTGTTTCCAGTCAGCCGTCATCTACAACCAGCGGCATTTAAGCTGGATGCAGCGACGTCGAAGTGGGATTATTACACTGAACTGGAACTGTCGGCTAGCGAACCTACTAACTGTGATTTTCTCGTCTTTTACTTCCTCTCCTGGAGAGTCGGGCGGAGAGAATTTTCGGGGAGCACCACTCGTGCACTGGGCTACCACAGACAAGGAGACACTCGGGAGCAAAGGAGGAGCACATTTGGGAACTGCATTATTTGTGAACTATTGGAATACGTTTTGGAGCACTGTAAGTAAATGTCTTTTCACCTCGGTCTAAAAACTGGGTCCTCTTTCCCTCTCACTTCCGTGACAATTCCGTCTGAGAAGGGAATAAGAGCCAGTCTCCAACAACCGCCGGTCTCTCTTAAACACCGGGCCGGCCGAATAATTTTTTAAATAAACGCCGGGGCTACTATTGGAAGATATACGGTAATTGTTTTCATTTCTACCACCAGTAGCAAAGCATTTTATTTTCATTTGTTTCAGTGAGAGAAGATCTCTAATTTACTTGCAGTTTGGGGGGAAACTGTAAAGTTTAAATTTTTCTTTAATTGTGAATATAATATACGGCATTGAATAAAAGTTTAGTTTTCTTTGTATATCCTGTCAATTATTGTTCTGATAAACAAAATTGAAACTGGCTAAAATCCATATCCTCAGTTCACAGATGAAAATCATACTCGGCCAAGAAAAATTCACTCATCTCTAATATCTAAAATACAGCTAGACTGCTTACGCTTTGGGAAATTTCAGAGTTTTGCCATTTCATAAATGGTATAATTTTCCTACATAACAGATATTCTTCCTGTCAAATCAGGGGAAATGTTCATCTTTATTCTCCAAAACTGAGCACATCTTATTTCAGATTTAACTTCAGCCTGCTGCTCTCAGTGCCAGCCCAAATTAGCTGACAGCTCAACTGATGCCCTTCTGCAGATCCTATACTCAAATCTCGAGAAATATCAGATGTTGCCATTATTGCAGGGGTGTCTCACTACAACATGCATGCCTTTTGAATACAGGATTTTTACTTTTAATTTACTATCAAGTCTAATTCCTCCTTTTAAAAATAATGTTCAGAAAACTGCAAAAACCCGTGCAGCTTTGAGTGCTCAGAAGGTACCGACAAACCTCACCCTTAGAACTCACAAAACTGATTTGACTGATTTCAGTGAATGGAGGCTAAAAAAGAAGCAGGAGACCGAAAGATAAGTGTAACGGCGGCTGATATGCGAGTGCTCGCCACTAGGCGGAGCTCTTAGATTGCGAATGTCATGAACGCATTTTATTTTTGTATGTTTTATTTTTATGGTTAGCATGTTTAATAGTTTCCTATTTGTGTGCAGGATTGGAATGCTGTCAATTTGAATCGTGAAAATATTCAATTAATTTAGTAAGTAATTTAGTAAGTTGGTAAAGGGTTAAGGTAAGGTCAGAGGTCGCTTCCTGTTTTAGAGACGAAGACGTCAGAGAAGCTGCTCACGCTGACAATTTAAGGATAATAACAAGTTTCAAGGTTCCAAATACCCCGGTTTGTCCACTTGCAGGCCAAAGTGGTATGTTTGTTTATATTTTGTGAAGTATATATTTTAATATGTTACTTATGTTGAAATATAATTTTATTGTACATTTGTGTTCACCAGTTCTACGGTGTACCTGTGTGCATTAAGAAGAGCACATTAAACATCAGTAAAGAAGAACGCTCGTGTCTCTCGTGTATGTGTACAAGCCGGCATAGTAGAACACTCCACTGCCCCGGAGAAGGCAACGAGACGGTCGGGACCGAAGCTA
>VURO01010026.1:0-33222 GCA_015108175.1 Pelvicachromis taeniatus
TTTTTTTCCTCTTGTCCGTATACACATTGCACCATACATAAATAGTTACATTGTAAAAATGACTCCGTATTTACAAGTATAATATATATTTCATATAATATATAAAACTTTATATTAAATCTAGGTAGATGATATATATATATATATATATATATATATCAGTAACGCTCGCAGTAACGCTGGTTAAACTGGTTGAAACCTGGTTGAAACCTGGTCAAACAGCCAAATGAGAAATACATTTGTTTGGCATAACTTAATTCCTGCTTATTTATTCAGTTTGTGACTTCTTTACCTTGTGACCCTGCCTACAAAGTATTTTTGTGCAGGACGCTACAAGATTGGAACAGCTATATTTGGGTGGTTTTCCCAATCTTCTTTACAGAACCTCACAAGCGACAACAAGTTGGGTGGGGAGCATTGGTGGTCCAGAGATTATCATTCTTAAAGTCCTGCTCTGTTCACACATATGGCTAAGCCCTTGAACCATCTTAATGGATAAAGTCATCTTTATATGAGCACTGCCTAGGGTCCAACCTCCAATAGAACCAGTCTCATGGAAGGGCAGCTATCTGCTGCGACCAGTTGGGGGTGAGGGGAGGAGGGTAGAGGAGGACACAAGTTTTCTTGTCCTTAACTAACTAACTAATTAACGAAGTCATGTTGGTCTTGATTTGTTCATCAGTTTGTTTTGACAGAGCTCAGATAGACAGATATAAAAGTCTATTTGTTATGTTTGGGTTCATTCAGAGCAGCCAGACACTAGATGTTCAACGGTCTCTTCTTATTTGCCGCATGTTCAGTGTTTGTTAACTTCCACTTTTTAAAAGTTCTCACATTTGTCAAGGCTATTGGATTGGTGCCATGTTTCAAGATCTTGCTTCAGTTCAACTCAGTTCAGCCTCATATTTTCAATAGCAGTTGGTCTTAATGCATTAATCTTGTGAAGCAATAATGAACCCTTCAGTTTCTGACTTTAGGCCTGCTGTTTTTAAGCCAGCAGCTTGTTTGGTCTACATCTGTGACATTTATGCATTTCAAATACTGTGTGGAGCATTTTCTTCCCGTTTTCTCTTTCATTGTTATGGGGTTTGATGTTTGCTTGCCATTTCTGCATAGCTAGTGGTTGGCTCATTGTCCATTAGTTGTATCTTTGGCATATTGAGCTCTGTTTTGAATTTAGCAGCTTCATTAGTGCAGTGATAATAATTTTTTTTTTTTTTTAGTTCTTTCACTGTTTTTAGCTTAGTTAAGGAGATTGTCTTCTTTATTTCTGAGATATGTGTCCAATTTTTTGTTTTGTTTCGTGTTGTTATTTTGTATGTGCTCTCAATCTGAGTAAGGCCTCTTCCATCTAATGTCTTTAGAGGGTACAGGACATCTTTTCTGCCAGTCAATCCATCTCCTCCTATTCACGGTCACAGGGAGACTGGAGCCAAATACAGCTGTCAGAGGGAGTAAGTTGTGGTGCAGGTTGCCAGTTTATTGCAGCAGTAACACAGAGACAGATTCACAGTCACTCGAACAGCCAATTAGCGAATCACCAACTAAACTTCCCCAATGTGTTTTATTTTTCCCACAAATGTTGTTTTTTTGAACAGAGTTGAATGCTATCTTGTAATGAACCAAGTCTTAATCTCCTTTATTACTGTCTTTATTCATAAGTAGTTGATCTACATAATTCTTACATAACTACAGTATTTTTGTTTTACTGCTAGCGAGTTGTTGTCCACCAGATTCTTGTAGGATCTGGCTATTGGTGTTCATTTTAGGTCTTATATGATTAGGTAGTACCACTTGTTAGCCAACTGCATTAGTTGGGCAAAAACAATAAGGAGGCCATTTTTCATGGTTTTCTATGATTTTGTCAGGTTTTCATGTAGTTGCTGTTGTTTTATCCAGAAGCTTTCCCCAGGGTCTTCCACTTTCTGGATTTTTTTTTTATACCTGTAGTTGTGGCCTCCACTGTTATTTCTTGTTCAGGTGTTTCTTTGTTTTTTCGAATGGCTTTATCAACTTAACATTTTCGTTATGATGTTTTTCTTTTTCCCAAATATCAGCCCAAATGTTTTGACAGTTTTTTAAATTAAAATCTGATATTTCAACGATTGTAATATCCTTCTCTTTTAATTCTTGGTGGAACTTTTGTGTTTTTTTCTTATGAACTCTTCTATTCCATGTCTTGACATTATTTCCTCTAGTGATTTAAGAGAATATTGAACTTTCACTTCTTCTCTTTTGGTTTTCTTCTTCAATTTATTTATTTTTTTCCCACATTGTGTCTGTTTTGTTTTCTTGTGTCCCCTCTACCTAATTTTAATGCCTAAGATGTCACTGACTGCAGTGACGGCATAAAATAATTTGTTCACTTCAGCAAGTGATAGCTTATCATCAAGCCTATCCGTAATAGCCATGATTGCTCTATTAGTTATTTGCAATGCTGGTTTTGCATGCTTGTCACATTTAATTTTTAGCATTAGTGGTCTTTCATCAATGTTTCTTTTACAGTCTCCCATTTTCTCAGGATGTTGTTTACCAGTTCCTCTACTTTTTCATCAGCACTGTGTTGCATTTGGGTGGTCTGATTCATTTGGTTGGTTTACTTCATCGCTCTGCTCATTTTCCTCAGCACTTAATGCTGCAACATTGTTTTCTTCGTGATTCACATCTCTTCTCCGCTCTTGAGTTGCTTCATCTTTTATCCTTTGAATTTCAGTCTCTGTCAGACTCATTTTTAATAATGTCCCTTCTGTTGTTTGTGGGGTTATTGGTGGTCACATGAGGTCTTGAAATACACTTTCATAACATATTTTTACTTTTTCTGTCACCATTTAGTTCTAGCTGGTTTTTATAATGGTTGTGGTTTGTGGGCCCTCATAAGCGTCATACTTAATGCTTGGTGGGGTGATTGTCATTTGCTTGCTGGTTAGAGTTTATTCCAGTAGCAGACTGTGTGGTTCCCTGTGGAGGAAAGCAGTCTTTGTTTATGTTATGGTAATCTATTAGGTTTTTATGCCATTTTGGACAATGGTAGTCAGAGCCTCTGTATCCAGAGGCTACATTTCCCCGTCAAAATCACTGGGCATTTTCATTATTATTATTATGACTGTTGTCCATCCATCCATCCATCCATCTTCTGCCGCTTATCCGGGGCCGGGTCGCGGGGGCAGCAGCCCAAGCAGAGAAGCCCAGACCTCCCTCTCCCCAGCCACCTCCTCCAGCTCATCCGGGGGAACACCAAGGCGTTCCCAGGCCAGCCCAGAGATATAATCTCTCCAGCGTGTCCTGGGTCTGCCCCGGGGCCTCTTCCCGGTGGGGCATGCCTGGAACACCTCACCCAGGAGGCGCCCAGGAGGCATCCTTATCAGATGCCCGAACCACCTCAACTGCATGACTATTGTGATTATTATTATTAAAAGAATTGTCCTAAAAGTGGACCTATTATCTTTTTACTTATTTTCTTTCACATGTTATGTAATATTTGACCATATTTAACATTGGCCATGTTAAATATGGCCAATTTAACATGGCCAACTGAGCACTTTAAGTGCTCAGTTTCAGATAATTGATGTGATGGCGTGGATAGAGTGGCTATCCCTGAAAGCACACAGCTCTGGGCCCGCCCACCCAATTGTTGTTCAAACTTTCAGTTTAGGAGGGGCAGCCAATCTGAAGAAAGGAGCTAAAATGACTTGTTTCAAACAGATTTCAGGATGAACTGCATTTCTCATACATAAAGATCCTTTCTAAACATGCTAAGCTACTTTAATCTTACGTAAAAACTAAAACTCCCTTTAGTAAAGCGCTCAATTCCCACCTTCGTGCTCGTTTAAACGAAACTTTAGGTAACAGCATGGTAATACCCTCTATCACCAGCAGAGGGAGAGCTGCAACAAGCCCAGCCACGCTTTCCGGAAGACCAATGAAAATATTTTTGTGACGTTTCATTCACCTCCACCCATTAAGAAGAAATCAGCTGCTCAGCCTTGCAGTTCATTACAACCCTTGCCTGTTTCTTCCCCTGTCAGTCAGTGCCGATAAACAGTGTCTTCTTAATATCAGATACCCCTTCTGTATCGGGCTTCCGGCTGCAGCTCGTGTGTTGATTTGTTGTTGTTGTTATTTTTTTTTTTACACCAGCTTGTTTCTTGTGCGTAACATGCAGAAGAGAAGGAAGCCTGAGCCGATCCAACTCAACCCCATCCCTGATGGAAACACTATCAACGGCAGCGGAGCCACAGAGTGAGTCAATATTAATCTGCTTCTGATATCCAGATAGGAGGATGTAGTACACAGATAACTGCTTTCTGATACATAATCTAATGTATGTTGGATTCAGTATGACAGCAGTCAATACCGTGTGTGTACTCTGCACCAAGTAGTTGTGTGGGCTCCTGAAACCTTAATGTCCTCTACTGCTGCAACTATTGATCATTGGCATTGTTATCAGTTGCTGTATAAAGAAAATTACATATTTTTAAGTCTCAAAAGTTCCTGACACATGCCCATTAATGGTTCCTCATATAGCTTATGTGGTTTGGGTTGCATGTAGCATTTTTATAGGCTACAGCATTGTTTAGTTATTTATTGTGTGGCTCGATAGATTCTTTAGATTTACTCTTCAAGCACAATCCAAGACACAGAGATCGTCCGTTCACACTGATATAAAACAGGGAATAAACAGAGGTTGTTCACATTGATCATTTTTTTGGCTCTAGAAAATGCTTGAACAGTTATTAAACCTAAAAACTAAATCATCATTCAGCAGCCTCAATGATTACTGGACTATTTGTTACACACTAATCGGCTATCAAATAGTTAAAGAAGTTTAATTTTTAATGATGTAAAATGGAGAAAACTGGAAACTCACTTCACTTTATCATTTCAAGCACTAAATAGCTGTTAAAGTCCATTTCATTCATTGTTCCCGTTTAACTCATGCCGCAGGTCATTTTCACAAATTATTGTTGTTACTGTGTTTCTCATTATAATATTTCTGTCAAGTCCTCTTTGTGGTGTCATGGCTGCACAGGTCTCCCTGTTACTCTCACAGCCCACTTGGTGTGATTAGTCAGAGATGGAGCTTTCCAGCGAGGCAGCGCACAGAATTATATTCCTGTGTGCTGAAGAAGTTCTGCAAAGGCCTGCTCCCACCATTGTTTGACAAAACACAGTAATGGAGACATAAAATAGTTTTGACATCCTCCTCCAGCCCTCAGTTTGCAGAGAAAGGCCCAGTGAGTTGTTCTGCAACAAGCTGGATCAGTTGAGATGAGAATTACATAACATGTCATCGGTCATGATGGCTGCTTTTCTCATTCTTTGTAGAGTCTGAATATATTATTGTTTCGTTGTTAGAGCACACATCTGAAGGCCATCTGTGTCTTTGGCAATGAATTAAAGACTCAAATCTGACACTGAGTCATGTTTGAATACCATTTTGCATTAAGCGTTTAGGCCAATGCCAACAGAAAAAAAAAAAGAAAGAAACTGTAAAGCAACAAGAGAGGGTTTCTTTTTTTAATTATTTGTCCACTTAATTAAGATTTACCAAATACAAATTAAAGCAGTAAATATGTAAAAGCGAGGCCAAAGGTCAAATGGCATGATAATTGGATGGAAACTAAAATGTGGTATTTAAAATCCCCATAAATCAGGGTCATTTCTTAACTGTTGCCAATACAAATGGATTTGTAGCATAGCATGAAAGATGAAATGTGTTTTATGAAAGTGTGTCCATGTCAGTAAGAAACAGTTTTAAAAATAGCTCTATATAGCATTATTATCACCTCAGATTTATCTATTGACCTTGAAGGAGAGGTCAAAGGTCATAAGTAACATATTTAAAAGTATACAGTACACTATATATGTTGACAATACACACCACACACGTCATAAGTGTAAAACCTGTAAAGCTTTTTGTCAGTGTTTGACAAACAAATCCTTCGGATGACCTTGAAGACCTTGGTGGACGTAAGCCACATTTTAATGGATTGTTTACATGACCCCACTCTACACCCCTAAAAAGTTTGATCAAAATTCATTACGACAGAACCTCCTCTTCTGATTTTTAAAGATTTTTAGTTTTAGCCAAGGGCAGATGTTTGACTTTAGCTGGCATTAAATGAAAAGTCTACTGTAGTTTCAATTCTAGTATACTGAATGTAAAGAGCATTTCACTATCAGCTGATAATCATGTACGTGTAATCCCTGTGAACCTAAAGTTAAGGCTGCTGCACACATTTTGTTTTTCACTTCTTCTGGTTGATGTTAATAAGGCAGGAATGTGGGCACAGAAAGAGCCCAAGAATCACAAGAACCTGGACTTGGACATTTTTCTTCAGTGAAAAGTTATCTGCAAGTTCTGGAGCTTGCCCAAATACTTTCTCAATTGCGAAGGAGTGCTAAAAGAGAAAGAAAGAAGGAAAACAGTTTATTTATTTATACTTTCTTGTGACATCAAAATGAGACAAATGCTTATTGAGTAATTCTATTGAAATCTGTGTTGCTGTGGATGTTGTTGCTGTCTGCTCTGTTCTGGAAGTCTCTATCCTGTCTTCCTTCTTTCACCCCAACCGGTGGCAGCAGATGGCCCCGCCCCTCCCTGAGCCTGGTTCTGCCGGAGGTTTCTTCCTGTTAAAAGGGAGTTTTTCCTTCCCACTGTCGCCAAAGTGCTTGCTCATAGGGGGTCATATGATTGTTGGGTTTTTCACTGTATGTATTATTGTAGGGCCTACCTTACAATGTAAAGCGCCTTGAGGCGACTGATGTTGTGATTTGGCGCTATATAAATAAAATTGAATTGAATTGAATTGGATCAGATTCAGTGCTCAAACATGTACGCAATAATGTCAAAAGTGGACATTTTATAGGCTTTGTACGTTGGTTTCAGAATCTCTACACTACTGATCAAGCAGGAGAAGAACAGCCAATCGAAACAAAGTGGGCTTTTAGAAAGAGGGGCTATTCAATTTAAAGGGACGGGAGCTAAAATGGCTTTTTTCAGACTGTGAATGAAGTGAGGGGATGCATGAAGGCCTGGTATCGGATGAAAGGGGATTATATTGAGTTGTGAATTGTGCGAAGTTCTACTAGAGTGAAAGTATGAAGTCAGGTACAATAGTTAGCACGGTTGCCTCGCAGCACGTGAATCTTGCGATTGGCTTGGGCCTTCCTTTTTAGAGTTTACATGTTTACACTGTGCTTGCATAGGTTTCGTTTGGGTCCTCCTCCCAAAGACATGCATGTTGAATCCATCGGTGATTCTAACTTGGTCACAGATGTGTGGCAGACGCAGTGCTTGAAATATTTGTATATTATGAAGTGCTGTATGAATATATGGCTATGTGTGACTTGGATGGTCTGTAAAACAGGAGAAGCACTAAAAAATACTGAACGCATAAAACACGGAGCTTGAAGTGAGCACACCAGATCAACTTACAGGACTTAAAGTAATCCGTGTTGGTTTAGGGTGCTGACAATGTTAAACAGATGAGCTGTGCCTCTGCTTTGTTCATTAGGAGCTATTGATGATGACATAATGTTTGGGGAGAGCCGGGCACATTCCTGCTGCTTCTGCTGCTGGCCGGGCTCTAATTGGCTAAAGAGCAACATGTTGGGATGAGGCAACAATCAGGAATTCTGAATCACAGTTTTTTTTTTTTGTTTGCTTTTTTTAAATGAGGGTTGCCGTGTCCTCGGTCATGTATAAAGGTGTTATACTGGTGCACGGTGGCACTGCTGACACATAATGAGTGGACTGCTGTTACTCAAGTCCTCTTTTCCATAAAAACACAGTTCTGTTTGAGTTCAGCTGCCTGAGGGTTTAAGGAAAAGCTAAAGCGCTTTCAGGCCAGTGATGGTAGATGGTGGGTTTGTGGTCACAAATGTTGTTCATATTGCCGATATCATAAGTCCTGCATGTATTCATAAACAAGGAAAGAGGATGACATGTATGTGGTCGTAGTGGAGCGTTTAGATATCTTTCATTATTTTCCAAATTTTATAATACAAAAAGTAAATAAGCACAGCAACAAAACAACATCAGCTGAGCTCTTTGCTGACCTAGATAATGTGCAGAAAATCTAAACTCAGTTATTTTAGATAGTTCACAATAGCCACCTTATTGTTAAGAAGCGCTTTGCACACCCCTGGCTTCCTCTCAGGCACTTTTACCAGTCGTCAACTGTTGTGCTGTACCAACACTTGTGAATGTGTTGAGCACCATGACTGTTAATTCAGAGCAAATTTTAATAAACTTTAATTTTTCAAAATATTTTACATCTCTAAAAGAATTTAACACACTGGTTTCATGTACACCGTGTATACAATATTCAAAAAGCTTGTGTTTTTGGTAATTATACTTTTTTTTTTTAATTATTAACATTAAAATTGGTCAACAATGCCCTCAAGTGTGTCTAAATATTGGACTGGCCCTGTACATTTATTAAAACTTTCAGGTATGCTGGGATTATAACTGATTGGTGAGATAAAGTATGTGCCCCCTGTGTGCTCCCCACACCCTCTAGCAGATAATTACATGGAGAAACCTTTTGAGTACAAGCGCGCTCACGCACACAGGCATTCACACACAGGTGTACACACGGGTGTACACACTGGTACTCACAGACATGAATTATATCTTCCTTGACCGCTACCTCAAAGCACATTGTTCTCTGTCGGTGTTGCGTGCTGCTCAATAACATTTAATATTTAGTATTTACTGTTACTCACACTTATCTAGGTTATTGCTGTAGTCCCCATACTGTGTTACTCTGCGTTGCTTTTCCTTGTTTTCTTTTGCTTTTTTTGTTTGTTTGTTTCAACAGGTGATCCAGTGGATTTTCTTTTCTTTTTTTGTCTTCTCTCACTGTCCCTCGTCCCCTCTGTTTTTCTCTCCGTCCCTTTCTTTCTCTCTTTCTCCGTTCCCTATCCCCCAGTCATGTCTGTCCTGTCTGTAATAACTTAAAATGAAATAAAGGTCAATCAAATGGACCAGTACAGCAAAGCTGTAATGATCCACTTGGTAAAATAAACCTGTTGGGCATCTTTCTTGGCCTTCTGATCGCTAAAGTACCAAACGGGACAGGAAGAAAAAAACAAACAAGCAAAAAACAACCATCGCCATAGTGTTTACAGAGAATGGTTTTAAAAAGAGAAAAAGATTCAGTGAGCGGCAGTTATCTACACTCCCTTGTTAAGATCTCAGAAGAGAATAACTCAACCAGTCTCTACAACCCAGGTATGCAGAAGAGCATCTCTGAGCACACAACACATAAAACCCTACAACAACAGAAGACCACACTGGGTGGTAACTCCTCTCAGCTAAGAACAGGAAATGGAAACTACAATTGGAATGGACAAAAGAAGATTGGGAAAATGTTTCCTGATCCTGATGAGTCACTATTTGTGCTGCATCATTCGAATGGTAGAATTTTGTGTACCCAACGTGAAAGGATGGCTCCATCCTGCGTTGTCTCAACAGTTCAGACTGCTGTTGCTGTAATGTTGTGAGAGATATTTGCTCCGTACCAAAACGGGCACAATAATATCACGACCCTGAAATCAAACGGCCAAAATGGGTTTCAACCGTCATTGAGTTCAGTATTTACATATATGATTTAGTTACTGTGTGTCATAATGAAAATAGATAATATAAAAATGTCAGAAAGAGAAATGTCCAGAACTCTATTCTCATAATGTATCAGCATTATAGCCGTAAGTAAGAAAACCCACCAGCTGTTTTGAACAGAAGGGGAAGAAAAGGCTCATGTTTCAAAGCGCTCATTTAAATTAGCACATTATTCTGGGTAATTTGCACCACGACACAGGATGATTGGATGCTGACACTAGAGAGCAAAGATGTTGCATAATGGTTGTGGATGAGCTTAATCCAATCGATGAGCCTCTTACTGAAACCAGACCGTTGCACTCTTGTGAAAAAGGACAGCCATTCCAGCGCGCCAAATGCTTTTTCAGCATGAAATGGCTGGAAGCCATTGGAGAACTGCAATGAGTGGCCCATATAATGCCAACCAAGGATGGAATATCATCAGGGGAGAGCTGACAACCAATACAAACAACTTGTTCTGGATTGACCCTTGTACCTTATCTTGGATAAGCCACTGTTACCACATAGGTGAAAGCTTCTCTAAGGATCTGGGAAACTAAATTATTGATAAATATTGACAGTAGTTTGTGGCTCTTGTTTATTATTTATTTGTTTAACTTATTGCTTACTATATTCTTTTTATTAGAAAGAAACTGGTACTCAGTTTTTAATTAAAGTAAAAAAAAAAAAGGTTTTCTGAGGAATGCATTGTGGTTTTAATTCCTCAGACACTACAAAATACTGTAATGCTCCCATTTGTTAAATTCACTGTGCACCTTCAGGTTCAGCTATCCATGTTACAGGTGTCTTGAAATGTCTTGTAATCTTTACAGGGCACCTGTATTTACACGTCCAGTAATTTTGCATATCTCTTAACGTACCTGCGCACAATGCAATGCTTAGAAAAGAGAAATGCTCAGGATGGAAACAGCTTTTCAAATAATAGTTTTGAAGAGACTGCTCAGTCGGATATCAATTTTTAATAACATTTTGGTCCTGCAGAGCTGTGTTGAGCTATTCTTTGGAAAGAAAATATCTAAGCAACGCATGTTGAAGTAATAAGTAGCTGAATGCTTCTTCGGCTGAAGCCATAAACCAAAACGTGATATACAAACGTGTGGCTCACAGACTCTCATTTAAAAAAAAAAAAAGCCTTTTCTTTAACTTGCTTGATGTCAAGGTGTAGATTTATTGTATTTCTCACATTCGAGTTCTGCTGGATGTCCTTGTTCTTTAGTGCTGATGGAGCTCAAAAGGCCAGCATCGTGCTTACTTCTTCCTGCACCTGGAAGGGAGGGGGTCTGCAGTGTGGCGCTACTGTAGTCCCTCCCTCGTACATTGTGTAGAGCGTTTCAGGCTTCTCATCCTCCTCCACCTCCAGCTCTTGTCGACAAAACGCCCACACCACCCACAGCCAGCTCAAACTCGGCACCTCGTCTCCATGGATATGCAGGCCTACTGTCAAAAATAAAACCACTTAACCCTCTCTTTGCTGTGCGGAGCTGTGCAGGGAGAAGAGCTGCTCTCCAGTGAGTCGTTATTAAGTAAAAAAAAAAAAGATGAGGAGAAAAAAAGTGTAATTACCACTAAGCTCGATGAAGATCTTCTCATCACCACATAGTCATATGAAAAATGTCATAAAAATCTGGAAGGCTGGCAATTAAATAATTAATTAAAATCATTTCTCTTAGCTGAATGAAGACAGCAGCACATATGAATCATACATTCATATGTTTGATACTAATCGTTTGCAGCGTAAACAATTAAATTGCAATTTTGTTTTTACATTCACAGGCCAAAGGTTTGACACTAATAGCAGGACATCTCTGTGGTCTCCACAGCAGCTTCCTGCTTAGACTGGCTGTGTATGGCAGCGTGGACGGTGTTTTGAGGCGGTTGAGTGGGAGGTCAAAGGGCAGCAGATCAGCAGAGTTCACTACACAATTAGTTTCTCAAGGAAAGATCATTTAAAGCTTTCTTACACTGGGATCTGGAAAGGGATAATGAAACGCACCCGGCTCTCTCCCTCTCTGCTGGCTCCCTCTTTATTTAACATTATGCCTGAGGAATGTGCAGGAGCACTACACTTAGCTCAGTCTTATCTCTGAGGATGACATCATAGATGCAGTAGGTCTGGATGTGGAGTGTGTGGATTATCTACGGTGAGTAGATCCCAACAAGCTAAATGTGGGGGAGTGTGTGTGTGTGTGTGTTTGTGTGTGACAAAGAGAAAAACCTTAATAATGTTAAGCGGTAGTTTGAAATCTGGATATATCTAACTTGAAGAAATACAATCTATGGAGGTTCCAGTTGTGGCATTGATCATGTAAAGGGCAACTATACTGTATTTATAATATTTATGGATATTAAAGTTCATTTTTAATGGCCTCTCTTCTGCTGGATCTTTACTCTAACTATTAAAAGTTTGGACTGGTAGTCAAATTTGACTTGCAATAAGCAGGTGTTCATGGATCAGATATCCCTTTTTGAATTGCACATTTCTTTGGGGACTCACAAAATCAGACTTTTGGAACTCAAACCAATTATGTTGTATATTATATAGACGAAGGCATGAGGAATAAAAGTAGTGGGACACCTGGTCCTGATATTGATATCTAATGAGAGGAGATCTGACAGTTTAGGCTCTGAGCTCAATACAATAATAATGCACGTGTTTCTCTTCATTTCCTGTCTTTCATTACCTTACTTTTAACAAGGACAAACTTGGAGGCGCTGCAGAAAAAACTAGAGGAGCTCGAGTTGGATGAGCAGCAGCGGAAACGCTTGGAGGCCTTTCTGACACAGAAGCAGAAGGTGGGAGAGCTGAAGGACGATGACTTTGAGAAGATCTGCGAGCTCGGTGCCGGCAACGGAGGAGTTGTCTTTAAGGTCTCACACCGACCCTCGGGTCTGATTATGGCAAGGAAGGTAAGCTGCAGCACAGCTGGCTGAAAGCTATTTTTTTACTCCAGTATGTCCAAGAGGCATCATTACTCCAGAATTTGTGCACAACCTTAAATGTGGGTTAATGGGACAGCAGACCGTCGGAAAACCCAAGTGCTCCTGTTAAAAAGCATCCCCTGGCTGAACCAAGATGTGCCTCGTTATTAAATATTGTTCCTTAATGATCATTTTGATCATAAAGAATGTTCTTGTCTGTGCTTGCATTGACTAGCATTTGTCTTCTGTGTGTTACGGAAGCATAATTAAAAACATGAGCCCTGCTGTGTTCCAGCTGATCCACCTTGAGATTAAACCAGCCATCAGGAACCAGATCATTAGGGAGCTGCAGGTGCTACATGAGTGCAACTCCCCATATATTGTGGGCTTCTACGGGGCTTTTTACAGCGATGGAGAAATCAGCATCTGCATGGAGCATATGGTACAGCTTATTAATGTTTTGCTTGCCAGTGTTTTTTTCCCCTAGCATTTTGCTTGCCTTTACAGACTGTATTGAAAGTTCCCAGGTATTTCTTGTCCTCCATTTACAGCCCGGTTGGTATGGGAACAAGCAAATTTTGATGAAATGTGTTGTTTTTCACAAATTGCTATTTTGAATCCTCTCCATGTGTCCCCGTCTGTTGTTCACAGGATGGTGGCTCACTGGACCAGTCACTGAAGAAAGCAGGCAAGATCCCAGAGCAGATCCTTGGCAAAGTCAGCATTGCTGTGGGTAGCTTTAACACCCCTCCCACTTATTTCATGCTCTGGCCATCACACCAGAGCTAAGTTTCTTATACTTCAGAATATCTCTTTGGCAGTACCAAATTATCTGTGCCTCTGCTGTGCTGTTATGCAATATTTGTCTTTGCAGGTCATTAAAGGCCTTTCCTACCTGAGGGAGAAGCACAAGATCATGCACAGAGGTCGCTATTTCTACTCAAATGTCAAAATTAAATATAATTTTATTTTCTTTGCCTGGCCTTTAAACATATAAATACCTTTCCTTAATATTTTTTTAACAAATAAGTGGAAGCGTGACCTGACAGCAACACAGTGATTACCCACCTGCTGTTTTAATACAAACTTAAAATACAGTCAATCTCTATTTAAAGGCTCAGTTAAATCTTTGTTGTAGGGATGAAATTGAAAGGAAACGGTACAACGAGTCAGCACGAGCAGCACAAAATACCTGCCGCAGTTTGTTCTGTGCTGATGCTGCCTGGTGAAACACTTGCCCACTGTGTTCTCCTAAACACTGCGTGTCCCTCTTTCAGATGTCAAGCCTTCTAACATCCTAGTGAATTCCCGTGGTGAGATCAAGCTGTGTGACTTTGGAGTGAGCGGACAGCTTATAGACTCCATGGCCAACTCCTTTGTGGGCACTCGGTCGTACATGTCGGTGAGTTAAAATGGGAAAACTCGTCAGTTCTCTGGCTGCAGGTTTACGTTTGCCACTTAACATATCTGTCTTTTACCTGCAGGTTTATAATTGTACTAAAATAAGTAAAAGCTCTACTACTGATAACTAACACTACTTCTTCTATGTGTTTAGCCTGAGCGCTTACAAGGCACACACTATTCTGTTCAGTCAGACATCTGGAGCATGGGTCTGTCACTGGTTGAAATGGCCATTGGACGCTTTCCTATTCCACCACCTGATGCGAAGGAGCTCGAACAGATTTTCGGCTTCCCAGTGGAAGGGGAGGCAGCTTCCAGTGATTCCTCCCCAAAGCCGCGGCCCCCTGGGCGACCCGGCAGCTGTAAGTTTGAGAAGGCTCTGGTTCTTGCTGTAACTCTGAAGGGTAGCTTCTGATGTTACAGCAGCTTTTTATCATTTCAAAAGGCTCTGATGAAATAGCTCAAATAAGTTACAGCATAGTCATTGAAGTAATTACACAATGTCTAACCTATAAGAGGCTGATTATTTTGGTTCCACTCGCTTAACAGCATACGGCCCAGACAGCAGACCTCCAATGGCTATTTTTGAGCTTCTTGATTACATTGTTAATGAGGTGAGTTTATTGGTTTAATTTACACATTCTGGTATGCTGCAGGTGTATTAATGCCATTAGAAGCAATTTATTGCGATGTTTGACTTACGCAGTGAACCTCTAAATTTCAGCCTCCACCAAAACTGCCTGCTGTATTTAGCTCTGAATTCCAAGACTTTGTTAATAAATGGTAGGTAGAAGACATCTTTTCCCTCAAATACACTGTACGTCATCTTATCCCATCTAGTGGTGTTTCACAGAACTACACTGACATTTTTTTCCCCCCCACTCCAGCTTGATTAAAAACCCAGCAGAAAGAGCCGACTTGAAACAGTTGATGGTAAGGTTTGCACTCTTAATATTCACTTGCTACACGCCTCATCTCTTATCTAAAAGCTCTCCTTTTCTTCAGGTGCATCCTTTCATCAAAAACTCAGAAGCAGAGGAAGTTGACTTTGCTGGCTGGCTGTGCACCACCATTGGACTCAGTCAGCCTTTAACACCAACTCATGGTACCGCAATGTGAGGCCCGTTCTGCCTACAACGCCCACATCAAAGTCTTCTAATGACTAATTTCTATTACTGGTATATAAAACTATGTTTATACGGATTAACGTGCACAAACCTACATGCCAAGTGAATCTATGTGTTGAAACAATTCTTTGGGCTACCTTGCAGGCCTTCCCAAAAAGCCATCTTTTTTCTAAAGATTTAATTTAATCTTGACAAATGCTGCTCTACCTGTGCTTGATACTCCTTTGTAACCCCACGTCTTCACAGTGCAAAACCTTTGCTAGCTTATGTGGAATAAATACGTCCTGTGAATAAAGTTTGAATGACAGGTCTGACTCGTGCATTTGGAACAACTGATTTATTAGTCACTGAACTCCAGTCTGTATGTATTGGTTTATGCCTTGGGTTTGGCAGGTGCACCCTTCTTTCCAGGCCTCTTCTTGGGTTTCAGCATCTTGGCCTTGATCTATAGTGAGAACAAAGAAGAGCTCAAAGTTATTGTCAACAAATAGACCTACAAATTTGACTTTCATTTTGAACTGATCAGGGCTCTTACCGCAGGGTCGTGCTTAAGGATGGCATGACGTCTCGCCGTCTTGGCGTAAGGATTCAGTTTGAGCATCATGTTCAAATTCTTCAGAGGATTCTTCTTCAGTATTCTGCGGTTGAGCTTCTTGCTGTAATGACAATACAATCCACTCTTGAATATGTGAGCTTCTGTTTAACTACAACTTTACTGATAAACTTTCTGCATCACTCAGGACTTCCATATAATCAGGGTTCAGAAACACGGACCTGAAGTGGAAACTCATCATAGCTGTAAGTAAAACCTCGGGGGGACGACACACTGAAAAATGCTTACTTGGGTGCACGAAGTGCTTTCTGGATCTCCTCACTCTTCAGAATCCTGGTCAGATCTGTGTTGGTCATCTTGTGCATTGGCAGGCTGAAGGAAGACGAGTCAAGAATTAAAGTCTCTTGTGCATGAAAGCAAAAAAAGTCCTATGACAAGTTTTATGTTGCTCAAACTCAGAACTTCATTAAATATCACATAGTTCAAAAACACGGACCATGAAGTGGAAGCTCATCACTGTTGTACACGAGTATGATATACTGCACTTGTACCTTTAGAGTGCATACTCTCAAAAATACTCACTTGTAGCCAACCTTCAGGGAGGCAGCCTTGCGCCATGTGCCGTACAGTTCATCCAGCTTGCGGAAAGCACTCTCGGTCCAGATGCAGAACCGTCCAACGTGACCACCGGGAGCGAGCCTCAGGAGGTTCAGTTTGTTCACGTTCAGCAGAGTGATGCCTGTAAAATGCAGCACAATTAAACATCTGCATGTTGATGAGCCCATTATCTTGAAGCTGAAGTGAGTTTTAAAGGGAAATTGACTTATTTAAGACTTAACTATGCTATAAACACTAACAATTACAACACACCAGTATTCAGGCAGACTTGAAGTTACGCATGTATAAATGGAGAAAACAATTAGGGTTTAATTAAAAGCAAAGCGCTGCTTTTAGAATCTCTGCCATTTTATTGCATTTCGTCCAATAGACACATATTTGAACTATACCTTAATGTAAGAAACATACTATCTGTAATAAAGTCTACATTTTAACCTGGATATTTACCTGGGATATTTCTGAAGGCTTTGGTTAAGCCAGCATCTTGGTTGTAGATAATGCACGGGCCTCTGCGCTGGATACGTCTGCGATTCCTCATCTTACCCTTACCAGCACGCATACGCTGAGAGGCATAGACCTGAGAAAAGCAAAGAAAAAACTCCACTATTAATAATGAAGCGCTCCCAGTGCTAATTCATAATAAAGGCATAATTAAATAAGCATGATTTAATTTCAGGAAAACTATTGATGAAACTCAGTGTTCCCAGGTGGAGGATCGAGGTTACTGTACCTTCTTAATGTCATTCCAGGCTTTGAGCTTCTTCAGAAGGAGCACTGCCTCCTTGGTCTTCTTGTAGCCCTCAACTTTGTCTTCAACCACCAGTGGGACCTCAGGGATTTCCTCAATGCGGTGTCCTAAAAGGGAAAATTGTTAACAATCAGCCAAAGACGACGACAGAGAAAACTGCTCGGCGTTACAGCATTAACTACGCTTGCTCAGATTTAAAGGACATCAATACTCTGTGACAGCTTAGAGACGGCAGGCAACCGCCACTGTTCACAGGCTCAGACGCAAATTACACCATCATGGCAAGTCAATTGTCAGGCAGAATCAAACAGGGTTTATTTTTGGTCAAAATATATTTCCATGCTGGGTTCTACCAATTCATGTCCCATTCAAACATCTTTCGGCACTTACCTTTGGACATCACAAGTGCAGGAATGGCAGAGGCAGCCAAGGCAGAGCAGATGGCGTAGCGCTTCTGGGGTACGTTGATCCTGCGGTGCCAGCGGCGCCAGGTTTTAGTGGGGGCAAACATACGTCCACCACGACACATCTAGACCAAAGTCAAGGACCACTGACTTAAACAACTTGAGTTAATAACGATTTTATACCTGCTCAGACTCAATGTTCATCAGCCACCTGTGCCAGCATATGACAGCAGGCATTCTGTCACTGGTCACAGAGTCAGACGCAAATTACACCATCACAGCAAGCCCACAGAATAAAGTTTACCTCAGTATAGATTACAAAGTAGGAAAAACTCTTGTAGTTTACAACTTGCATCAAGAGGATACATTTCCAAAAGCACCCTGGCCAGAACGGTGAGTACCACCACCTCTCACACGAGGGATACGAGCCACGGCTCTTCCTGTACCCCATGACTCTGCACTGGTCTGGTGGCCTAAAACACACACATACATAATCTATATTGTGTACATAACACCTTAAAGAAACATTTACTATATGAAAGTACATTTATGCACTCACCTGCCAGTTCGCTGACTGCATAGGGCTGGCGGTTGTTCTTGCGCATGTTAGTGTGCACAAAATTCACCACATCAGGGCGAATAGGAGCCTTGAACACTGCAGGCATGACAACATTTTTGCCTGAGGATTCTCCTTTCTCGGAATACACCGAGATGAGGGGTCGGGCACAGGCCTGGAAAAGAAATAAATCATCGTTAGCGAGATGTATACTGTCAGAAAGTTATGTAGGCAATTCAAGAGTCTGTAGCATGTGTCTTTAATACGTCCTGGCACGTGACATGAGAAAAGTAACTTTAAAAGTCCGATTAATCTTGACGTATTTGCAGTTTCAATAAAACATATCCCTGCTTTAACAAACATAATCAAAGTAATGTTTCGTTTAGCGAACATGAAATCTGCCTCGGTTAGCATCAGTTTAGCTCGTTTTTGCTAAAATGACTTGGCCAGCTTGTTTAAAATCTAACATTAATTGTAAATTACAACGGCCGTATATAGAGCACAGATAAGTTCGAATGACAGAAATAACAATTAAATTTTAGATACCACCAAAATACACAAGATCAGCCTTCCGTGATCAACCCCCGAAAGGACAGCCACACGTGTAACTTCTAGCTGCTCACTCAAAATGGCTCCTCGTGTTAGCTTTGCTAGCCGGGGACGTTTCAATTTGCTGCTATATTATATAGGAACCTACGATTTCCAAATTCACAAAACACGCGCTTGCTTGATGAACGCGAACAACAACATGAAGACTCGTGCATTATATCACGTTAGCCTTGAAATACATGTAAATTCTCACCATTTTCGGTAGTTATTTTCGGCTCGCCGGGAACCACGCTCCACACGCTATGGCGGCCACAGTAAAAAAGGAAGTTGGCGATTCTCCCTACATGGTTTATGCCTCCGCTTCAAACCACCACTTCCGGTATAAACATCATCGCGACAAGTCCTTTGTTTAGTTTCATAAAACAAGCACAGGAAAAGAAAAATGAATTCAAACCATAAATAATATAGCATGTTGAATTTGTCAGTGCTTAGTATTTTTAGCCAAGTAATTTTAAAACCATTCTTCCACATGGGACTATTTCTTTACTCCATGTTGGCGCAGGAAAGACCGAACTGTTTATTTTCTCGTTTCTTTAATCAAATCTTTTTTATTTTATTTTAATGTAATGTATTTTATATTCGTATTTCTGATACATTTTCAATATATTATCTACCTCATTATTTTATTTATTTCTTTAGGCGGAAAGTGTGTGTTGACCTATGACCCCATGTCGTCACCCTCTTCTTTTCGAGCGCGCGACTGTCAAATTATCAACAGCAGATTTGTTAACTTTAAACTCGTTTAGCCACTTTTGTATGTTTTATGTACATCCGTTCTTCTATAACAGGATACGCAGACCATAATTTGGCGATGTGCTCAAAGGTTATATCCAGGGCTAAACACTTTTTCACGTTTCTTCGGTGAGTTTTGGATACATAGCGATTCTAACAAAAAGTTAACCCTCAGAATGTTGTGAGAAACAAAGTTAATTTCTGCTGTGTTGGTTCCAGATCTCTTCAGGATGCGGAAAGCAGTGATCCGTATACCTATGAGGTAAATTCATGTTTCCTTAAGTAAGCTGTCGTCACTTAATACATCTGTCGCTGTTACAGTAATGTTGATATCTTTTGGGCTTCAGGAGGAGGTCCAAATAGTGAAGATGAATGGAGACAGAATCCCTGCGTTGAACATGTATTGTGGGAACCAGACAATCTTCGTCTGTGAAAAAGCTGTGAGTAATGTCAGTCCTTGGACTTATTTACCATATCGAAAATATGCAGACCCAATAATGAAATGTACTTTGTAGTATTTCACCTCTTTTACTTTATTCTCTTAGGAATATTTTTTACCTAGTTGTGTTCTTAGTGATACAACATGCGGGAATAATTGTTGACACTAGCTCTGACTTTTGTTTTAAAACATTTTATGCCGTTTATTTCTATCATTCAACCTAATGCATCTCAAGGTCTTTTAAGCCTTTTGTAAACGCTGTTGACCTGCTTTTAATTTGAAACCTCCAAAAACCTGTACTACAAAGAAGGATTTGTGCTTATTTCTATAACTTCATGGTATAAGGAAGGTGGTTCACATCTTCACAGGGTGCATTACCATGGCGACTTATGCACATGGTGAGTTCTATCAGAAAACAGGTGTGACACCTTCACCTCACATATCCCAAGATGCCCCTCACTCCACACCTTGCCTCCTATTAGACAACAGTGTCTTCATTTGCAATCTAAACTTATTACTTTCCATTTTCTTACATTAACACCATATCTCCTTTTTCTAAAGAACAAAGGGTAGACTGGTTTTGTCTCCCCAGACTTTACAGAATGATTCTGCTGCTTCTGCTGAAAGATCTGTCCCTATCGACATCCTGTAACCGTCCCTGGAGCAGATTATGTTTCAGATTAAAGATCATCACATAGTGACCAGTGGTAAATGGACTGATGCTTGTATAGCACACTTCTGCTCTAACTGAACTTGTACTACAATTTTCATTCACCCAATCACATATTCATAAAAGTGCTTTATTTATACTTAAGCGCCTTGTCTAACATTCACGGGTGAATGGGGGCAGCTCGAGGTTCAACAGTTGGAGGAACCGGGAACTACCGACCTTCTAAATAGTTGACAACCTACTGTACCTCCTCAGCCACAGCTGCCCCGTCCTAATAAGTTCCCTGGGAAACCCCTTGGACCTCTGTGTGTGGATAGTAGAAGTTATTTAAAGTTTTTTTTAAAAGTGTCTAAAGTCGTTCTCTTTACCTGATGAGCATCAGACTAAAATATATATTCATATGTATAACCTTATTTCTTGATTTTATTTATTTTGTCCCCTTGTTTGCTGCAACCAGTTTTAAAAAAAATTATTATTCAGTAAGGATTAATATATGATTCCAAAACTGGACATCTCTTTGTATTTGTTACATTTGAATTCTGTTTTTTTTTTTTTTATGTATTCTTCGTCTCAGACTGTTAAACACCACGTGGGCTGCAGCTAAAAGAATCTCTTACATCCATCTAAAAATTGATTTCATGAAATAACAATTTCCACCACATTTAGTGACCAAAGAATGAGGTTTCTTATACAAATGTCAGAAATGAATTTCCTTTGAAGGGTGGCTGGACTCTCCCTTAAAGATGGAGTGAAGAGCTCAGCTGGAAGTGGTGGCCAGTGTAAGGGAAGTCTTATCTTCTCTGTTGAGACTGCTGCCCCTGTCACCCATTCCTGGAGAAGCAGTAGAAAATGAATGGATATGTCCACCTTGTCTTAATGATAGAGCACTGATTCTGCGAATTCTCTTCACATACATAGTTTCCTTCTTTTTTTTTCTTTTTTTACCGGCTTTCCTCGCTGGCTTCAAATATGCTCGACTTTATTATTACAGTACTTCTTTTCCAATCTTACTGACCAAAGTGCATGAAGCACAAACACATTTATACGCACGCACACACACACACACACACACACAGTATGTTGCTTTTAGTCATTATTATGTGTTTAATCCCTTCAGATTTTTCTAGGATTAGTTTCGTTTTCTGTCGTAAAATTAGTCACTCTGCTGACAGCAGACTTATCAATGTTTCTGATTGGTCAGATGCTGTCAATGCTAGCCTTAGATAATGGAAAGATAACTGGGCATTTAGAGCTTGCTTCACTGTTACAGGGTTCAGGACTGTGTTTTAGTGTAGATGGGCAGAAACCTTTGGAAAAAATGATGCAGACACATGTTCACTCTATGATCTCAAAAGGTTTTCAACCTAAAACCGGGCCAGTAGTGTTTCCAAAATTCCAAATTGTAGTGATATAGAAACACTGGCTGTACGCTTAGATGACTAACCAATCTCCTCCTCAGCGCTCACCACTGGATTGTGCTCTGATTTGACTAAGGTTTCAAAAAGAAGCGAATCAGACAACGAGCAAATGACCGAGGCATCAAACCTTTCTGACGGCAATGCTGATGATGCTAACGACAGTGCCCACGTACTTCAAACTGAAATGGGGCCGCAGCCACTTACAGTCATGAAAGCAAGGTGATTAGTGCTATGACATTTAAAATTTCATTGCAAAAGAAATACACGCTAGTAAGATGTGCATATATTATCAACATCTGACAAAGTTTTTTTTCTTCTTTGTACAGGCAGTTTCTCTCTTGGTATACAATATCTCAAAATGGCAGCATGTCAGCTGAGGACACGAGCTTTCCTTTATACCCTCTGTGGGTGCGATGCGACATGTCTGATCCTGCTGGAACCATCTGGTTTGGGGCTGAAACGGTCTGCGTGGGCACTAAAGTTACTGGTGTCAAACTGTACTCCATCACTTGCAAAGGTATTGCTTGGAAACGTCACTCCTCTTTGAATAACCCATTTAAAAACATTATCAGTACACTGATTGATCATTTTTATGTATTTGTATCACTTGTTTTTATTTTCCTAATGTTAATGTTTTAGGTTCAACTGTGGACAAACAATCCCTCACAACCATAGAGGAACTGAAGCAAGAGCATAAGAATCGGCATCATCCATCCTTGGTACTTCAGTTTTCATCCTCTTTTGCAAGTGTGTCTGTAGGGGTGAATGCCTGTGCTCTTACACTGATCAATACTTCTAGGTGGGGATTAAAGGCAGTGCCAGGTTCAGCCTGTTTGGTTCCACTGTTGTTGAAAACACCACCATTGAGTCTCAGAGCAGCGTGACTGTGGAGTTCAAATGGAGCCATGTGGACAGCATTCTCGAAACCCCACCCCTGTCCTCTACAGCAACATTAGTGAGCAGCAATGACCTCTTATAATATTCTTCTTTTTTTCCCTTAAAATGCTTCCTTTTTATATTTCTATTTAATTAATATGTTCTTATCAGTAGAAAATGAAAACATGTATCTGGAAGTAGTAGCAGCAGATGAAGCTGAACAGTTCTACACAGACTATGATTTTTAATGTGTTTATCTTTTTTTTTTTTATGCAGAATATCAAAATTGCCAGTGGAGACATGAGAAGTCCAATGTTTGAGATGTACAGGGAGCTGGAGTTTCTCCAGGTTTGTCTCCCACTGTAATCTGAAATGACAGCAACCACCTGCATCCACATAAATAACTAAATATATCCGAATCCTGTTATTTCAGACTCTTGCTGATGGTTTGAGAACTGGCGAGACTGAATGGATGGAACCGCTGGAAAGCACATCGGCTGTAAATCTGACCAAGGCTTGCCTAGAAGGCATGAAGCACTGCTGAATAAATAAATCTGATGTAATGCTACCGGCTACTTATGATTGTTTTTTCCTTTTTAATTCTTTCAGAGCTACAGAACACTGGAAAAACACCACAGGATCCGGCTGCAAGAACGCCCGAGGTAGGATGGAGCGGTTTTCACTAAAACATTAATTTCACAATATATCTACTAGAGTCTTGTTTTGTTTTTGTTTTTCTCTCCAACTTTATCAGAAGACCTCAAAGCTGAAGTCTGAGACAGAAACTCCCATTTTCAACTCTTTCTTGGAAAGAGGAGATTTGGATTTTGTGGATCAGCTTTGGGTTCGGATGAGAAAAAGTGAGTGGGGCACTCCATTCAGGAAACTGGGATGAATCTTAGCATTTTACAAACAGACAGAAACAACTTTGTATTGCAGGTGTGACTTCATATCAGGACATTGGAGACTGCCTGAAGTTGGTCATTGACGCTCTAAGATACGGTGACATCAAACCCTGGGTAAAAGGAATAAAACCTTTCCGCGTTTGAAAACTTTATTTTTGGATGTTGCTGAGTTGGATGAGTTTGGTTGTTGCAGTTGTCATTTTATTAATTCAGTGATTATTTTATTTTTGTTTTGTTTCACATCATCCAGATACACAGAGACAGCAGCAGTTCCCTCAGCAAGCTCATTCTGCAGTCGTACCACCAGCAGCTCGAACACGTGTCTCTTACAGGTGTCACGCCTGTCAACATGCTGCTGGAGATGGGTCTGGATAAGATGAGAAAAGACTATATTAACTACCTGATTGGTAACCTTTAAGTATTCCTCTGGAGCTCTTTCTATGACTGTGTTTGTGTTATGGCTCTCTGGATGATAGGCCATTTGCAATTTGTGTTTGTTTCTTAGGTGAAGAACTGACGACTTTAAACCACTTGGTAAGCTTTCCACTGTTTCTGAGTTCTTTCCAAGTGTCTGTCAGCATAGCACTGACTCTGAGTAATTTCCCCCACAGTGTTTTTACCTCAGCACAGAGGTTGATCTGCAGGAACAAGTGATCCGACTCAGGAAACTGCACCATCTGCTGGAAATAATTGTGACCTGCAGCACATTCCTTGGTTTGCCCTACGATCGTCTGTTTCTTCTCACGCAGTAAATCTTTTTACCCCCCCCCCCAGTGGTGTGTGACTGTGCAGAAGCATTTCTTCTTTAAACTGGCATTTAAATAAACAATTCCCTCTCCTGTTTTTCCCCTTTCCCGTCACATAGATCGTGTTTGCAGCACTACAGAACGTCACCTTATGATGAAGAGCACGAGTTCAAACTCCAAATCAAACCTGCGCTGATCAGTCATTTCTACCAGAAGTGAGGAATGCAACCCTTTTTTCACTGCCTGCTTTATTCTGTCCAGAGAAAAACTGAAAGTGAAACTGGGATATTTGACCTTATTATTTGTGAATAGGATTTTATAATGGACGTAATCATATTGATAATGAAAATACGCAATAATTATTTTGGTATTCTGGGGTATTTATTGTACATTTCACCAGTTCTTTAATCCCTCTTTGTTGTCACCTAATAGTATATAAAGCTAGCAGACTGCAAAGTGCAAGCAATCTTTTGGCAACTCAGTAATGACACTAAACGTGCTGCAGTTATATTATCAATCTAAATCTCTCACCTCAAGCTGAGGTGCAAACGTGACAGATTTATAGGAGCTGTCACAAACGCCAAGAGAGCCAATTATTCCTTTGTGCCAAAAGACAACGCTTTAACTGAAGATTCCCAAGGCACTTCAAACTGAATGAGACACGGTTGGCATGTTAGTTCAAAAGTCAGTGTAGTCATGGCAAACCTTTACATGCAAGAAGGACCTGACGAAGGCAGGAAAAGAAAAAAAACGTAACAAGCAAAAATGTCAGGCCTGTAAACCTCAGCACAGTCCAATCTCGACTGAACGGCACACAAAGGTCGACTTGAATGTGATGACAATTCTGGCAGTCTATTATGTGGAGTGTTGAAAACACAGAGATCTCAACAGCTTGCAAGAAACCACATTAAACATTTATTCAAAGTCAAAGGATATATTGGTAGATGTTAGGTTTTTTTTTCTTCTTCTTCTTTTTTTTTTTACACAGAATTGAGTTTTTCTGTGCTCATCTTTGTGCTCCACAGGGAGTACCCGATACTGTGGGGGGTTGAGGTGTCCAGTGGCCACGGTCCTCGTGAGGTCAGGACCTCCTTACATCTTAGTGACAGACCACTGGTTGATCATGTCGTCTTTGAAACAGGTGATTTTTATTAACTGAATATATAAGTGACTACCCCAGTGAAGTACAGAGAACAATATTATTCTTTAACTATTCTTCTGTTTGTAGACTATCCAAATGAAACCGTGAATGGGGACAGTGAGGATCCTGCTTTCTTCTCCACTATGGCATACTGCAGCCTTGTCAACTTTGCATGAGTTTTTAAAACATGCTACTAACCCCTCAATAACAAATTTCAGTTCTTTGCGTGTGTATATGTTTTTGTGTGTATATGTTTTTTCCAGTCACGTCTTTATTTTCACATTTTGCAATACCAGTATCCCACAGCTACAAACTCTGACCCCATTTTTCTTCTACGCTAAACCAGTAATTTTAGAGCAAAACGCTCTTAAGTTCTATCAGTTCAGTTCAAATGATGTATTTATATTCACACGTGATCCAATAAAGAAGTGATGCACTTACATTATAAAGTGTGTGCATGTGTGTGTGTGTGTGTGTGCGCCGACGCTTGTGATTTATAAACACAAAAGCCTTCCTAGTTACGTCTCCGCAGCAGAAACATGAGGAAGATGGCACTGAGCAAAATGGAGAGTGTGCACACAGTGGGAACAACGATCTCGGTCACCATCTCCATGTGGCTGGTCAAAGGGTCTGCAAAGCACATGCATACACACACACACACACACACTCATTAAAAACTTATGGGCATTGTTATATCGTTCAGACGCTGCCAGTGAAGCGAAAGCTGAAGCACAGCAGTCAAAGGGTTAATACTTGTCCTGGAATCACATGTTTGGTCTAATTCACAGAGAGCATAGGGATTCCTTACCATGTATAAGTCTTAGAATATTTGCAGCAGTACTCCGCTGTTCCTCTAATAAAAGAAGAGAAAGTACTCAGAGTTGATTAATGGCACTTTAACCCTTTGAGAACTGCATGCAGCTACAAGGGGATATTTCATAAAGCAGTGTTTCTACCAGATGACTATTAAAAAATTACTGGTACTACATTACCCAGTTACATGTTTAATCTCTGCTTTGTGAAATACCCCGTGGGCTCAAAGTGCACCGCTTCGCTTTATGCCTGTTTGCGAGTTTTCGTTAAAGGGCTCTAATTCTTGCAGATAAATGTAGAGACTTTATAAAAGAGCAAAAGCTTGTGTTTAACGGCAGGTGTTAAACTGCAGGAGCTTGTTAGTCACAATTTTAAACACGCAATTGCAAAGCGACAAAAGGGGGAAACAAAAAATCACATTAGAAATAGGAAGCATGTACCCTCGAGTTCTAAACTTCATCATGCACTGGCCAAACCTTTGGCATTTCTGCATGTTCCTGGGATTTTCTTCTAGCTGGAGGGGCAAACAAAGAAGATATCTCAGATAGTCTGTAACAGATTCTACTAATCAGGTTTTTTTTTTGTTTGTTTTATCCGTGTATCTTCTGAGATGGCTGAAGAAAAGAAACAGATTTATTATTGTCATTATTGTTATAAAAAGTTCAAATTTTTCGGGACATTTTTTTGTTTGTTTGTTTGCTGTTTTTCCATATTTTGGCAAGAATCTTAATTTGTTTACCCCTGCTAGTTGTTCACCCCCATTCAGTAAGGAACACGATGAAAAATGTTACAGACAAACTGACCTGCAGCTAGAAGCTGATTGCTAGAAGAGCAAGTCTCAACAGCCTTTCGCCTCCAGTTTTCAACCTGTTGGAAGTTCACAAGACAGTCAGATATAATCAGAGACTTGGTGTATTTGGGGCACAGCACAGAACGAACCATGTATTGAAAAATCCCTTGGAGTGGCAGGGCTTTGTAGTCCTTTCTGCTCACCTCTCTTTGATTGGGAAATCCATTGGAGCTGATAACGCGTTTGTAAAACTGAACAGAAGCTTTGGGATAGCGAGGCTTGTTTTTGTTCCTGAAGTCCACATAGTACAAGCCAAATCTCTCAGAGAAACCTTCATCCCACTCAAATTTGTCCAGCAGCGACCATGCAGTGTAGCCCTTCACATTGACTCCGTCTTTAATAGCTGGGTGACAAAGAGATCAAAGAGCTCGATAACTCCAAAAAAAAAAGTCATTAGAATTTAACTCAGTGAGCACATTTTTGCATTTTTTGATCAATACATGTGAGCTCATTCACCTTTAAGCATCTCATTGATGTAGTCTTTATAGTACTGTATCCTCCATTCATCACAAAGCTCCGTGCATAACATCTTCTCAGAGACGCCATTCTCAGTCACATAAATTATTGGGTTCCCATACTGAGTCTAGATGGGGATGAAATCAATATGAGTTACTTTTTTTTAATAAACAGTTTGTAAATTCTTTTAGGTGCAGCACAAACATAAATGAGCAACCTTGACAAAATTGAGCAGACGTCTAAAACCCCAGGGCACAGCATAGAGCCACTCTGAACCAGGGTCAGGCCATCTTGGGTCAACCAGCTCAGCCAGGTCACGGTCACTAAAGTAGTTGCTGCTGCTACGGCCCGATGGGTTGTTTTTTTGGGTGACGTAGCGGGTGGTGAAATGACCAATACCAAGGAAGTCACAGGTCCCCTTTATGTAACTCTTCTCTTGAGGGGAAAATGTGGGCAGTCGAGACGTCCCGAGGCCCTGCTGGACACTCTTTCTCCCTGCACATAGCCATAAGTAGCAATTATTTAATTCCCATTATATAAATAACACTAATTTAGGAGCATTTACAATTTCACATACCTATGAAGTCTTTCATCACTTGAGGGTAGTCGCCATGAAAGACTGGTGTGGCAAACCATCCCAGGTGGAACTGGACATATCGTTCAGCTGCTTCAATGTCTTTCTGGTTGCTGATATCCACCGGTTCTCCCCATTCTCCCGACAGAGAGATGCCAACCAGACCTACGGATTTAAACAGGAAGTCTCAGCACTTGGAAAATTTGATCTTTTAGTGCCAAACACTGAATAAAGTCACTGCACGCTCAATTTCCCAACTTTATTTTGTTTACCTTTTTGCTTCCCCCTCCACTGTGTGTCATACGTGTGCCAAACTTTAGCATGTGCCTATAAAAAAAAAAAAAGCCTTTATTAAATACTGTGTAGTTTTCGCACTTTAATTTAATAATAATTGACATCTTATACCTTAATGATATGATGTGCAGCTCTGTATGCTCCCGTTCCCCTCAGCCTCAGTCCAGGAGCGTGTTCCCCCGTCTCATAACCTTCAACAGCTACAGACTGGTACATGTGCATAAGTGTGCATAAACACAATACTTTTAATGCTGATGTGAGTTAAACTTGAGAATGTATTTATTGTATAAATATTTCCTGTAAATGTACCCATGGATTGTTGAAAGTTATCCAGTACTTCACTCGGTCGCCAAATCTCTCAAAGCACAGGTTAGCAAATTCATTGAAATAATTGATCATGCTTATATTTTGCCATCCACCATATTTCTCTTGCAAGACCTATAAAAACAAAACAAACAAACATATTGTTTAAAAAGTTATTAAGAACAAAGTTGAGGGTTCTCTGTATTTGGCTTACAAACCTGTGGAAGATCCCAGTGATACAAAGTAACAATCGGAGTGATTTTGTACTCCAGTAGGTGGTTGATCAGGTGATCATAGTACTGTATTCCCTTTTCATTTACATGGTCAGCTGGAAAGAGTGTTTTAGCATGGATTACTTTTAAATAAAACCACATTGTACCAGTTTATTTCATCATAAAGGCTTAACTTAAACATCAGTTACCCACATTTTATGCCAGTGGGAAGCAGTCGAGGCCATGAGATGGAGAAACGATAGTGGTTAAGCATCAGCTCCTTCATCAGAGAAACATCATCCTGTACAAAAGGCATACACTGGATTACTTGGTGTCCTAACTACAAACCCTCCTCTCCTTACACCTCAGACACACCACACCTGATCGCCCTACCTTGACTTTGTAGTAGCCCTCACAGGACAAATCCCCAGTGTCATTTTGTTGGATCTTGCCTTTCTTATGGCTGAACACGTCCCAGATGCTCAGTCCTTTTCCATCTTTGTCCCAGGCTCCTTCTGTTTGATAGGCTGAACTTCCGGCACCCCACGAAAATCCTGAAAAACAAAACGTTAGCAGATCAGGTTACATGAGCACAATTTAGACTAATGACACTAAATACAAAAACGATTAAATGTATGTGTGTACCAGCTGGAAAAGTGCCATAATAGAAGGAGCCGTGGTGGTTCTTTGTCCAGTCGAAGTCCTCAGCCGCAGACACACACAGCACCAACATAAGCACATGGCACACACCAACTGCACAGCGGGGTAGCATGGTACTCCTGAGCCTGCAGCACAGTTCGTGTCTCACTCTGCTTCAGTCGCTCACTACCACCTAAATACAGATGAGAAGCATTCAGCACCCACGCTTAATGACAAAAAGAAGGGTGGTCTGGAGTAAACATGTCATATTCAAGCCAAAATGCACACATGCGTGCAAACCTTTCTAATAAAACCTGTGTAAAATTGGTATAATAACAATAAACTATCACCAAGCTGTCTGGAAGCATCCAATGTGATGGACTGTGGGGGGTCCCACGTCCATAATGCAAAGCCAAATGGAGCTTTTCAGACTCAATGGTGTGTGAGCTCATCTTGCTGAGGCAGACAGATCCCATACAAACTACGGTTTCACCTCTGTAAGCAAAGCTAATGTTGGAGAGGTTGATATATTTACAGTGCACAATCACATGACAATGGATGTACCAACAGGCAAATGTAAGAGGACCTTACAATTGCTGCTATTTCTTTTGTTTACATATTTAACTTAAAAGTAAACCCAATAATCTTTGCACATAATTTCCAGGTTGTTCCAAGAGCATCATATTTTAGTCATACAGTCTAAAAAGCCTTCCATCAGTGTGCGCCACATAAAGCAATACAGAAGATACTGCACTGTAAGCATGAAAAATTGAAAACAGAAATATGGGAAAGCATAAATACAGCCTAAAAATGTAATGTACCTGCTAATATACTAATTCTACATTCTTCTGCTATGTTCACAGTCCCCCCTCCCTCCCTTTCATTTAAAAAAAATTACTATTCTTGCAGTATTTTTTTCCCCATTTGTTACCTGTTAACCTTACGAACAAGGCATTTGCAGCAGGTCTGTGCACTGACTTTGGGGTGAATGGCAGCTCTCTCCTGGACCAGCAGACCCCGTAGACAGCTGTTATTTGTGCAATCTCTATTATACATTCCCTGTTGTAGCACCACCCTTCTCCAGAGCTGTCCCTGCTGTCAGGATGAAAGCTGGCCTTATTGTGAGGCTCGCTGTATTGTTTTAACTGTTTAGAAAATGCTGAATGGTTTTCTCATGGAAAGTGTTTGCACTGCACTACCCATTTGCCTGGGTCAGGTTAGGACACGAAGTGAACACAGATATTATCTTGAAGTGTACACTATAAAAAAACAGGCTGGTGAAAATGTATGCAAAACATTTATTTTGTGCTTCCATAATACAGACATAATATCTCCTTATATGGCCCAGCCATACGTTTTCATCAACAGACACATCTCAACATCAGACCTTCTAATTCTCAAAGTGAGTTGATGCTCTCATTCTCCCAAAACGCACAATATGTTTAAAAAGCCAAGAGTTTCTCATAACACTGCCTCAATGCATTTCAGCAGCAGATTTCCCACAAAGTTTGACATATGACTAACACGGTGTGAAATCCTGGTGACGCGCCTTAAATCCAGCAAAGGAGGAGATATTGCTAGCACCGGACATTGTTACACTGCTACCTACTCCACCCAAATAAATAAAACGTCTTCAGTGATAATACAAAACAGGTGAACAAATAACAGGCGTCTGTTCATGTTCTTCTTCAGTGGTGTAAATACTGACACTGATGGATCTCAGTAATCTTCTTCCTCCTCATCCTCCTCAGGCAAAAATCCGAGTTCGTTGCCATCTTCATCCTCCTCCTCCTCCTCCTCTTCCTCCTCCTCCTCCTCTTCTTCCTCTTCCATATCGTAATCTGCTGCAGCATTCAGGAGGAGTTTGGTTCGATTGATCTCACTTTCATCATCCAGATTGACCTCAACCTGAAACATTCAACAAAAAAAGAAGAAGAGAAAAGAACTGACGTTGAAAGGTGAAAACTTTACAACCAGTCATAATAACCAGACATCATTCAACACCTTTGTGCAAAACTCTGGGGGTTGTGAGAAAAAAGCAGCAAAGAAAAGATTAGGTCAGTGTGAGTCTGTCTAGGTGATGGTGCAATCTCTTGAGACAATATCATCAATTTACTCACTTTAACCATGAAATCAATCATAATCATGTACAGAAGCAAGAAGCTTATGTTTCAGGGAATCCCACTCTGCAGCCTCTGAATGACTGAATTTTAAAAAAGGACAAACATCCCAAGACATGTACCTCTCTAAATATAAACTACTGATTAAAAAAAAGGTTATATGCACTGTGACTAAACGATTACTATGCTTAAGCAAATTACTGCTATAGAAACACAGTTACTTGGTCTTGTATATGGTAAAAATGGCCTGCATTTGTATGCAAAGCGATTCAGTCATTCACACACTGGTGATGGCAAGCTACATTGTAGCCACAGCTGCCCTGGGGCGCACTGACAGAGGCGAGGCTGCCGGACACTGCTGACCATCACCAGTAGGCAAACATGGGGTTAGTATCTTGCCCAAGGATACTTGGCATGTAGACTGGAGGAGCCTGGGATCGAACCACGACCTTCCGGTGAGGAGGTGACCTACCACCTGAGCTACAGCCACCCCACATGGCAAGCAAGCCGACACATGGAAACCTCTGAGTTTAATCAGATGGGGGTTTTTATTGACAGCTGTCAGCTTAAGTATTGTGTTTGATATATTTTATATGCTCTGATTCTCTGAGGTCGAGCATTTTATTGTCTAAGGACCTCACGTCCCCTGAGATGATAGCTGGAACGATGGTTTATATTTCCTCCTTTTAGCACTTTACAGCCTGACCTTCCGGTTAAGAGGTGACCCGCTCTACCACCTGAGCTACAGCCCCATGTATATGAATGCAAATGACCAACTGTAACAGTGTCCAGTGTTGTGTCCTTTCCTGGTGCAGAGATCTACCTCAGGTAAGTGTTGAGAGGTTCCTTCTTCTGTTTGAGCATTAATAATAGACTTCAGGGCCCCCTCTTCAAACTGAAATACAGAACGAGCACACAGGATATAAACTACGGGTATGTACACAAACTCCAGCATGCTTGTATTTTGCAACCTGCACTGACCTTTAGCCTGTTCAGTTGGTCCTGTAGCATCACTTTGATTTTGAGAAGAGTCTCCTCTTCCTTCTTTAACTCCTGCAGACGGCTAAGCATCTTTGCTGCTGCAGTCAGACCATTACTCAATACTGAGAGAGAAACCAGACAGCACAAGGATGCGTTACAAAGTGTTCTTTTAGTCGATTATTCGCTCTCCGGTACCTTGAGTTTACTGTACTAATTATACTGGGGTTCTCCAACACGTTTGGCCTTTTCTGTCTCATCTTTTAACATTTAATAACACAATATTCAATATACTTAACAACTCAGCAGGCGGTATTAGCTGATCAAAATATCAATCTTATAGTAGACTACAACAATGCATTAATCCCATCCAGTTATGAACAGATCGGTATTTAATGTCCGCAACAACACACCGTTTCTGGAAATTTTGGAACATGGTTTTGTTATTCCTAGCTAGCTGCTACAAAGAGCACTTTGGAGGCAAAGCGTGTAC
>VURO01010026.1:39073-50151 GCA_015108175.1 Pelvicachromis taeniatus
CATTTTCCCCTCCCCACCCCCCCCCCCCCCTTTCTTTCTTGCTCACTCTCTTGTCTCCTGAGCTTTGTGTATTGGTCTGAGTAGTTAACCTCCCTTGATACTTTAAGTTAAACATCCTTGTAATGTCAGACCAGCCAGAAGGAAATCCATTGTGTTTTTTTTTTCTTTTCTGCTGTCGCTTTTTCTTCCCGTAGTGATTCATTATTTGTAAGTCTAAAGGCTCATTTTTCTCTTTTTGGTGAGCTTTTTCAATCTCAAATATCCCATTGCCTGGCTACAAATGTGGTGAACGATGTTTTGGAGTAGGGTAAAAATAAACAAATCCTTTTGACCTCACTTGCCACAAACCCAGAGAGAAAAATGACAAGCTTATAAAATAAGACTTACTACAGCACTGGGCAATGGTATGGCGTGTGAGCCATCCCAGGACAAAGGTCAAATGACAACATAAGTTTAGATCACTTCCCTAAGATTGACTGTGCAGTCATTACATAGCACCCGCTAGGTAACAGTTTAATAATATTTGCCTGTGTTGGACTTGTGTCATATTCAAGTTAAATGTTTGGCTGGTTTCTTTTGGTGTAAGTGTGTTCCCCAGCGTTCATTCTTTTTGTACTAATGAGAAACCAAGCTGTTTTTATCATTATCGTTTCATCTAAAGCAAATATTGAGGTTTAGGCATTCTTCACATTCTCCATAGAAAAATCACATGACAGGTAAAAGACTCCTGATTTCTGGAATCCTAATTTCCTCCTCACGCTTTCCACTTTCCATTTTACTAATGCGGCATACACTAGCAGCGGGCTAGTAGCAGCAGGCTAGTTTGCCCGCCGTGCGGGGGCAACGCTCGCCTTGCGGGGGCAACGCCCGCCTTGCGGGGGCAACGGAGCGACTGCTCCACCAGCCTCGGAAGAGCCCCGCAAAGTGGGCTGCGCACCGCGGCCTCAGCGATCCAGCCCTTAGAGCCAATCCTTATCCCGAAGTTATGGATCTGACTTGCCGACTTCCCTTAGCTGCCTTGTTCTAACATGCCAGAGGCTGTTCACCTTGGAGACCTGCTGCAGATATGGGTACAGGGCCAGCGAGAGCCAGCTTGCCAATCTAGTTTCTTTTTTGCGCTAATTCGTACAGCGGAACAAACCAAAACAAATCCTCTTACGATGTCACAAAAATCATGAAAAAGCCTTAGAAAAGCCGCACCGGACAATAAGCCGCAGGGTTCAAAGCTTGTGCAAAAAGTAGCGGCTTATAGTCCGGAAATTACAGTATTCTTTTTATTTTTTATTCATGAAATGTAAAAGTGATTCTAAACCTGTATTCTTTGTAATTTTCGGGGGGGGATCGCCTTGCCGCAGGGCTGAAAAAACATCTTGTTCTATAAAAGTTCTTGAGAAAATGGCCCTCTGATTGGAGCTTACAAAAGAGGAATATCTGTTCTATGCTCACTGCCTAAAGACTTGTGCTTGATAAGCCATTAGCCAATGGGCAAGCAGGCTCATAGTCAGACCCTCCCCTTTTCATCACAAAGCAAGTGCTCTTTTCTAGGCTTCAAGATGGCACTTCACCAATGAGTGGGTGACGTCTTTGTAGCTATGTCCATCATTTATACAATCTAATGTTAAAATGCCTAACTTTATAACCTGGAAAAAAATGGTCCTATGGATAATTTCCTTGTTCATAACACATGTACAGGGGAAAATTATTTACACTCAAAACAGGCTCAGATCCAGTTGCTGGGACAAATAACTCTAGTACAGAGGAGATGGGGAAAAGTCCAGGTAAGTTCTTTAACAAAGATTCCAAGAAGATGCTCACAGGTTGTTTTTTGATAATGCAGATGAGATTGCTTACTTGTTGACACCGAAGTGAATACACTGGAAGGGACCACTGGTTTGCACTGAAGAAGAAGCTGAGATCATAGGCAGGTGGGGAAGCAGGTGAGGCGAGTATTGTGAAGGACAACTCAAGAAGGAACGGGCCAGCTTGACGGAAGCAGGTAAATGACTTTGTTAAGTGAACTGCTCTTCAACCAAACAGGAGACACTGGAAAATAAGGAAAAAAGAACACAGGAGAGCCATTAAAGACCGTGATTACAACAGACAATCTGGCAAAGACTGCTGCTCCTTAAAGACTGACTTTTAATGACACTTAAGAGCGGGAACCCAAGACAGACTGCCATGTTGACTTTATTTGTAATTCACCTTTTCAAACTCTACCAACACTTAAAGTTAGGGGTGTGACTGCTTTGAGTAATAGGTGTCCATCAATACAGGCATCTGTAGTTAAAAGATCGTCCACATTTTTCAGGTCTAAATCTTTCTTTCTTTGTAGTCTTGCTGCCTTTTTAAGCAGTTTTAATTGAGTTACCTGACAAATCATATGGTTTGTGGTGCGGTCCATTGGACCAACAGCAAATTCAAGAAGCCTGTGTTCTGTGCTAATCTGCCATGTGACTATATCCCTCTTTTATATACAGTCTATGACCTGGCATGAAGAACAGGGACACGGCTAGTGCACCACCTGTACAAAAACTAAATGATTAGTGATCTTCATCTTGACCTATTTCTTGTCTAATGCACGCTTATAGATAAGCAAATATATTATGTCTGTGAATGCCAACCAATAATAAATAACAAGAAGTGCAAACGTTTAAAAGAGAGAACTTGAGTCCCTTCCATAACACCTAAATGATGGTGTTGGCGAGTATCATTTCATTTCCTTCTGTGAAGTCTCAGTGCTTCTAATGAGCAGACGAGCCAAAGGCAAGCAACCCATACTAATGGAGGTATAAAGCTGAGCAGGTCCAATGCTTAGAAGAATGTGTGAACACAGTGGCAAAACCAGGCACTTCCACAAAGAGGTCTAGCACCCTCGGCCCAAGAGCAACCCCAAGAAGGCCACAGCTGTGTGTGAACGTTGCAGGGACAGCTCCGTTCACTTTGATCGTTTGACATTTGAGCGTCCCTGATCTCCACAAGCACTGCACATCTTGTTTGATATTTTGAGTGCACAAACTGAGACATTCCAGACATGTGAACTGTCCATGACAAATGATCACCCTTTGGGTTTTTCAGCTTTCGCATCCTGCGGGTTTCTTGGCATGGTAAAGTTCACCTTGGGCTGAGAGTTTTCCCCTTTCTCCGGCTCCAGTGACTGGAGCAGCACCCCATAATGGGTATAAGTATTGGTGTGGATTGGTATCATTTTATATTAACTTTTTTTTCTTTACACCGGACAGCCTGCATTTAGAACATTGACAGGTCTGTGTGTCTTTTAGTGGGCTGTTGACTGGATTAAATCAGCTTCAATAACACAGATCCTATGCACAGCACAAAAAAATCCTTGGAAGTTGGTTTCATTTTAGTTTGAAGCCATAACCCTCTGAGGAGCGAGAAGTGAAAATAACATTTATTACTGCCAGATTAGTCACTGCATATTAGGGGGTGATGTTAGTTTTGATTGGCTTCCAACTCTGCTCCAGTTTCTTCAGTGGTTCTATGAAATATGTCCCGTTTTTCAGTTCACAACTGGAGCCTCGAGGTGTGCTACATCTTTTAAAAGGCGTTATAGAAGCCCATTGATTTCTCCATTTCATTAAACAGGCCGTTCACTGTGCCACAACTGATGTCATTCTACTGTTTCCTGTCATTTTCCAAGCAGGCGGTGTTCCACATGCCCTTCTCCAAAGTCTGTCCAGTCAAATCCTCACATGATTGATTCTTTTACGCTTCATTTATAGCATTCATCAAATTTCCATTGAATCATGAAACTTTGCCTGACTACTGTCCAAAGTATTCTAGCCGCAGCGAGAGAAATGTTAGGTTCTCCTGGGGCATATTGTAGGTCCCCAATAAACAGATGACATTTTGAAAAAGAAAGAGAACAAAGATGTCGGAACAAAAATGTTTTTTCCCCCACCAAATGAAAATTTTGTAAATCTTTACATGCTAACGAGTTTAACATCAATATGACTCTTTGGGTGAATACTGTCTGTTTGCAGAGGGTGGATTTTTGTTATTGCTGCATTTGTCTCTCCAGTCTTGGGTAAGGCTGTTGGAGTGGAATGTTTGCATAAAGTTTACCCCCCCCCCCTCACTCCTACTTTGGCTACGCTCTTTTGCAAGTGAAGATTACTGCCAGAAAACATGGCGGCAACAGTGCAAGAATGCTTCCCAGATCTATGTGGATGTTTGCATATGTTAATGGCTTTATTTGTGTACTTGTGTGAGCCAAGTATTGTTAGGACAAAGATTGTAATTGCAAATATCCTGTATAACCATGTCTGACTGAAATTCAGAAACATACAGTACTATGGAAAAGTCTTGAGCTACCCTCTCATTTCCTTATACTTTGCTTCCAAGGAGTCAGACTTTCTTGCAGTGTTTTAAAGTGGTCTTGAGCAATAGTTCTCAAATCTTTGTGAAGATTTTTCAGTTTTCTTTTCTTTCATTGCCTGCTTTTCCCACTTCTAACACTTTTTCACTTCTAAGAGCCTAACTCAAAGAAATGACCCGTTGTGCCTGGAAACAGACAAGTATGGCAAGAACCAGTGTTAATTTGGGTTCTTAGTTACTTTGTTACTCACAGCCATTTGCAAAAAGAATTGTTCCCATTTTTTTTTTTTTACCCGAATCTATGAAAAATTCTAAGGATAATACAGTTTTAGAGGTATGAAACACAAATATTTATAAACCAAAACATTGATTCCCCAAAAAGTATCATCTCAGCATGGTGTGTAGAGTATCCTTTAAAAAAAAATTGAGGAAACTAGGACAGGTGCTGGACAGATGAAGAAGTGGCAAGCTCCAAAAAAAATATATCTACAGCAGATGAACAGTATCTGAAAGTTTTGTCCTTATGAAACAGGAAAAAATCCAGCAAAGACCTGACACAGTACCTGAGAGAGCCATCCTGCCCTTCAGCTGATCCATCTACTGTTAACTCCAGAAATGCTCTCAGCTGAAGGGTGGCTGTCAATGAGCCATTCTTCAGGAAGGAAACGGGGAAAAGGCTGAGGTATGCCAAATTACATAAGAACTGGACTGAAAATCAGTAGCCAGGGTCTTATGGAGTGATGAATCGAAATGTATTTTATTTGTTCGTCATCATCATCTGTCACCATTTGTAAAACACGGTGGAGGGGCCAGTGGTGTTGGGGATCTTATCTAAATTAGTGGAATTGTGTACTCAGAAAAGTACCATCGCAATTTGATCCAAAATGCCCTGGAAAAGTGTCAGACTGGCAGTGGCTTTATTTTGACAATGACAACGATCTCTAACACACTGCCAATGCCGTAAAAGTATACCTGGAGTGAAAAACACACAATGGAATACTATTAGTCATGAACTGGACTCCTCTGATTCCGGACCTCAAAATTATTGAAACAGCGTGCAATCATTTTGACAGAAAGAGCTTTAAATGTCCTTCAAGAAGCCTGGAGAACTATTCCTGAAGACTCAAATAAACTGTGAGAGAGCTGCCTGAGAGAGTTCAGACTGTTGAAAAATAAAGCTGGTCATACGAAATTACTTTCAAGCTCTTTAGAATTGCACAAACTCATAGTTTTGCTGTCTATACTATATTTCCATGTATGTTTGTAAATGTTTCACTAAATCTGTCTACCATTTTGATATAGAAAAAAATGAAGGCTTGCTCAAGTCTTTTTTGCTCAGTGCACCTATTGTAATAAAGGCAACAATAGTTTAAAAATACATACAATGTGATAAACAGCACAGTTTTTGTGACGCAGTGATAGACCAGAATTGTTTCATAGCTTATATAGTCTAGTGCTGACACAGTACAATTGCACATTGGTTGCTGCAGCAGGAAAAGACAATTTATTGGTTTGATGCATCCTTTTTTTAAAATAGGACTCGGAGAAGTAATGGTGAATTCATCTTTTCTATAGCTGGACAGTGAGGAAGTAGTTCTCCGCCACTGTGGGTTACACTGTGGGGCCAGGGAGGTGTTGTGGAGGGGCTGTGACGGTGTTGCTAAGCAACGAGCAGGGCAACTTGGCGTAATGAGCGTGGGGCTCAGGAGCTGTCTGCTCAGTGTTCCAGGTCCTGACAAGAACAGACAGGCTGGCCTGGGACGGCCTGCATGGAGCTGCCACCATGGCCACCTGCTCACAGCAATCATCACCAGCGATCCAGCCAGCCACCGATACAGCATACAGACCCAATTAAGAGCTCTGCATGTCCCCCTCCAGCCAGCCATCACTAACACTCCTGCAAGTCTGACAAGGCTGCCTCTTTTCCCCTTAGCAAATCTCTAATTAACAACATTGGCAGTGTTGAGGCCGGGCACTACAGAACTGCTGAAAGGGGCTGGGACTCTGCTCGGGTAATCAGCTTAAATACAGGTTTATTTCCTGCCCCCTGTGCCTTGCTACTTCCAGCAGAGATTGCATTCTTTTATCTGTTTATCTCCAATTTCCTCTGACTTGTAACGTGTCTCTCAGACACACTGTCACCTTCACTTAAGGCCAGACTTGGTGCTCCTGCAATCAGATGGTTTCAAAGCTGTGATCAGAGTTAGTTTTGGCAGGGGCATAGTTCTTCGAAAAATCTCTGTCTGTTAGATTGCTTACCACCTCCTTTCTCAGCACTCCCACTTCAAGAGTAGTGAACAAGGATCAATGAGTCCTATATGGAAACACACAAAAAAAACCCTCTTTCTTCAATCATAACAATTTATGTAATTCTTTTGTAAAGAACGATAGAGATCAATATTTTTCTGTTATTCCTGGAGCAAAGCAATGCCACATTTTAAAGTGGAAAAAGAAGAGATAATATTGTGAAATAACCTCATTATCAAAGTGGGATTAAGAGAGCTGTGTGTTCAGCCGAGAACAGAGGAGGCAGAGGAATTTCCTTTCAGTGGGGACATGTTATTGTTTGTGGCCTGTGCACAGCACATAGATGAAAGATCCACCACAGTATAAAGTTTAATATAGGACGGTCACTTTTGAGCTTAGACAATCGTTTGTCTTTTGCAAAGTGATACAGATAAATGTATATTTAGCATAGAGATCGTTTGTTCGTTCACTGAATTTATTTGCCATTGAAGATTATTTTTCTTCTGCGAGGAGACAAAAAAGTAACTGTCATAAAGCTCTCCAGTTCCAGTGGTTAGTTTTCCACTCTCTCTTTGGCTGGATTGGACGTCGCTGATTAATGACACATGAAACAGTATGACTTGTTGGGTACTTTAATAGGCTTTTTGATCCTTAAAAAAACAGGCAGAGTGTATTCTCTGGATATTTTGTTGTTGTTGACGTTTCTGTTCTGTTCCCAGAATTGTAATTATTTTGTACATATTTACTATTTAAGACAAACCCTCACAGTGTTTTGGGAGTGACATTTAAAGCTTTGATGTTCATTAGATTAGGATTATAATTAATGATTTCAAAAAATATGTTAACATTTCAAGAAATGCATTTCCACACTGGTGTGGACTGACCTACACTAAGACATTTTTGTGTGTGTGTACATGTAAATGGGTAATTTGCTTACTATCTGTGTGTTTTGGCATAGTGACGAACTGGATTGTTTGTTGTTTGGCGTTCTCACCCAGTGCATTATGGGATACACTTCTTCTCAGCCTCCTTGATCCTGAACAGACGCAGCTTTTACAGAAGGAAATTCAGGGATAATTCGAAGGCTAAGCAGCAGAGGACACTGTTTATCAGACAGGGTGAAGTCTTAATGTGGCAGTCGAAGCAAATAGTTAGCATGTGGCAGTGTTTTCATAATCAACTATTTTTTTTCTCTGTCATTTGTAGCAATCATATCTGGGTTGTTTATTTTTTTTAACCTCCAAAGAAAATGGATAAAAATGTGCTGCTGTGTGGTATTTTACAACCGCCACTGTCTGAATGTCTTTAACAGTGCTGCCTCAAGAGATAACCAAGAGACATCTTCAAGCTAGTGTGCCTAACATTCGCTGTGGTTTATTTGAACTGGAAAAAGGTCACAACAGTTTAGCTGCTGGCTGAAAGACTTTAGGGGGCTAATAAGAGGAAACCACTTGAGCAACACCTGGAAACACCTCTGTGATGAGACATCATGCAGGCTTATGATTTCCTGCACTTCTGAGACACAGGCAATTTGTTCGCCCGCTAGAATATAGCTCTCTGTCATATAATTTCAATGATCATTTGTTGATTTATGAAAAACACAGGGATGTTTTGCATCTGCTGAATTATGTAACCTAATTTTGTGCCGATGTTTCTGTCTTCAGTAATAGATGTGGAACTGTGTAGGTTAAAGGCTTATAGAGCTCTCCTTTGACTGTCTGCCATACGTGGAAACTTGTGTGCCGTCCAGTTCTTGTACAGGCAGTGGTTTCAGTGCAGGGGGTTACGCAAATACCCAAATGGGGAGATTTGGGAGTGGGGCTCAAAAGAGGGGGGCCGGTCTAGTACCAAGCCTCACTCTTTACCTGCATTAGGTCATAGGCTGAAAAGGGGGAGGCCATCAGCCACCATTTACAGCTCTCCGGGCTCTCGTACCCCCTTCATGACTGATCATTTTAAGTATGCAGTTTTGTTTTGTTTTTTCTTTTGTGAACAGTGATTTTTTAGTATGCAGCTTCCTGGCCCAGGCTGTGAATAGAGGAGGGAGAGAGAGGGGAATGATGAAAGGGGGCTGTCATTTCTCCCGCTGCCCCTGGACTGGCAGGGTCTACTCCGGCGAGCCTGGTCTCCAGGGCCCACGTCTCACTTAGCCCTCAATATCCCTCTTTCTCTCTGTGGGGCCAGGTCTGCTCTGGATGAAATTTCAGCAGGGGTATGAGGGAACGGTTCATGGAGTTTAGCACCTTCTTCAACATAGGCAAAATAAATGACTTCTCCTAATGCTCTAATTGGTGGCAGTTTGATGATCAAGTATCACTGGCCTTTGGGGCTGAAGCGCCTCCTTGTTTTGCTACAGCTCAGTGAAAGAGCTGGTCTGTGCTTGTTTTTAAAGTAAAGAGGGTAAAATACTTGCTAGTATGTGGTCTGGTTTTTTTTTTTTCTTTTTTCATTAAGTCAAAGTAAAACATTTGACATTTTAAGTTAAGCCTAGCTACTGATCTCTCCACCTGGAAATCCCTCCCTCTGGCTGGGATCTCCATGTGGACTGAATCAAGTGAGCACCTTTAAAATGGTTCAGCCTCTGTTTTGTGCTCGCCATCTTTCACTTCTGCCTCTGTCTTTGCATGTTTTGATAGGTGACTGTTAATCATCTTCACAGTGTGTGTCTGTGTGTCATACATTTTGAGAGCAACATCAACCAGAACTGCCTCCTCAGTTTTCTGTCACTGTTCTTTCCTCAGACATTAGTCACAGTCAGACCCCCCGCTGCTCTGCTGCACCAACAGCAACGGCTCACACAGACTAGATGTGTGTTTCAAGCCTTGTTGATCCGTTGTCCTGCCTATGAAACTGCATCAAGTAACATGTGTCACTCTGTAAATATCTGAACTGGCTGAATGAGATGTCATCCAGCTTTTGACATCACCGAATGGAACATTTTTCTTCACTAAACAGCCCTTTCATTTTTCACAAAATATTTTTTGCTTCCCATGAAAGACATCATTTCTATGCCAAATCTGTTAATCCATTCCATAATTGGTTTGTTATGCTGTCTGGTGTATAAAATGGAGTAAGTAAACTGAATTAATGATCAGTGAACAAGAAAGCTCATAGTCAGGCTACGCCTGTGTCAAACACAGGCTGGTGTTCTTAGTGTGTGTGTGTGTTTTAGTTTAAAATGACCACATTAAACAACATTATTTGTCGATTAACCCAACAAATGCTCATAATTTGGTCTTTGCAAGTTATTGTGTGTTTTTTTTTTTATGCCATCGAACACTGAGATAAAAGGTTTGCATGTGAAGCAAAGGACAGTGATACGGTGGTGTCAGTTTGTTATTGTACTGCATGCCTTCTGGCTGCAGCATGTCATTTTCCATCACTTTCCCAGGTTAGCCCTAAGGCTTTAGGCTGGCCCACTGTTTACAATACCTCCCCTTCAGCCTGCTGCTCCTCAATGAAATTTCTATTTATAGAGGCCACTGGCGTGCAGAGAGTCATCTGCTTGTTCTGAATGAGGTCTGGCGGTTTTGACAAGGTTAGCTGGATTAAAGCATTGGGGTGGGCGTGGGGGTGGAGGGGGCTGAAGGACAGGTCACAGGGGCTGGTCAGGGTGAGAAGGCCACCATGAGAAGACTGGCTCCCTTTACTGTACGCGATGGTCAATGTCAGAGCGCTGTTTAGTTAAATGCCGGACATGTGATGAAGCTGAGTTAGCCAAACATTTACTGAAAACCCAAACTCCAATTTTATCCCTTTTAATGTGGCGTTCATGCCTGCCCTTCAACTAAACACTGACGCCAAGCACGCATTTGTTCTAATGACGGGAAGTGAGAATAAAGTAAGGACTGTTACAACCAGTCAGCAGTGTCATGCACAGTGATGCAATGATTTTTACAACCCTGCCCTTTAGATGGCTTATGGTACCACCTACTGACCTGGCCAATAGCTCTCTGAGAAAACCGGCATTTTTATTCATTCCCAATGAACTTAATGTCTGAGGTAAGTTTTCTGTTACTGCGCCACGGGTCATTTTGGCTAGTGTCTCTGTTACGACAAGGAAGTGTTTACTGCCAATTCCATGTAGCAAAATAGACGAGGAAAAAGTTGCAGTTTCTTTCATTCTTGCACAGCCTTTCTTCTGATTCCTTGATGTGTTTCCCACAGAGGGAAACATCTGCTGGCCTCCTTTTGAATCTGTACATCTAAAAATGGGTAATTGCGCTCTATCAGAAGCAGACTTTCTGAAGCATAATACTGTGATAGTACTTCATTGTACACTGTCCCCTGCCACAGAGCAGAGAGAGCAAGACAAGAGGCACTTGAACATAGCACAGTTACTGCAAATTCTGAATATCTCTCTCTCTCTCTCTCTCTCTCTCTCGCTCACACACACCAGGACTCTAGACTGTGACTAATTAGTCTCATTTTGCAACCACTTTTATTTAAGGTGCGACTTTTACAGTGGTCAAGGTCACAGTAGTATGGACACAAGC
>VURO01010027.1:4402-22948 GCA_015108175.1 Pelvicachromis taeniatus
GATAAAAAAAAAAAAAAAAAAAGCAGGAGGAGAGGAAATATACCCAATGGCCACTTCATTAAACCCATCCTGCCTAACACTGCTTTAGGTTTCCCTCATTGTAATTAAAACAGCTCTGACCCATCGGGGCATGAACTCCGGGATGTTCTGTGGTATTTGGCACCAGGACACTGGCAGCAGATCCTTTTCTGCTGTTGTTTGGCTGTGGCGCGCAGCCTGGTTTATTCTGGCCGTGTTCGCGGTGCACTTGGCAAATTGTCCACGCTGCACCGAGATGAGTGGCGGTTGTAATGTTGTGGCCGACTGGGCTAAACTAATGCTTTAACTGCTGAGGTTTTGAACACTGATGCCACAGTTGGTTACATTCAGTAATCTTACATTGTTCTTTAAAGGTGATCATGGACAGGATCATTGTGATTAGGATTATGTGCAGTTGCACAGTTCAGCTCTATGATTTCTTTAAATACAATTATCCAAACATGTCTTCTGCTAGTGTCATCTGATTTCCTACTGGGATCAGAGGAGACTTGACAGAACTGGGATTAGTAGTGGTCATACTGGCAGGTGTGAGCAAACTAGTATAACTAGCATAACTAGTAAAAGTGGCAGTGGTTGTAGTTATGTGCGTCTGCTGTTTGGTTACAACAGTTTAGAAAGGGAAGAAGGAACGTCACTGATGTCTCTGGGTGGCACTGCCAAGAAGCATCAGACCACCACAGTAGATGCAACCAGGTGGGGGTGGGGTTATTCACATACAGGTGATGTTTCATCATCAGTGTTAGAGACGTACAGTGTACCAGACACACATCGTGTTCCACAGTGTTGCGTAGCTATACAGTGATACAGACAGACAGTGGTGTCTCTCAGGCTGTAATTGAAAGGGGCGGTTCTCTCCTGTTGCTGTGACTACACGGGGGGTTGCCTGGCGGGTAGCGGTGACAGCCGTGGCGAAACGGCAGCCATGAGCTCGCTGTAGATCTCCCGTCGCACCTCTTGCGCCACACTCTCTCGAATCTGGAAAACAAGAGACAGAAAAGGTAAAACTGCTTAAAAATTGACCTGCTCTCTCAGATTGTTGTGGAGAATCCTCCTTTCATTTAAGCTTTTAATGGAAAGACACCTTATAAGGTCAGAAAACTGAGAACAATTTTAACAGATATTTAAACATTTTATCTTTATCTAGCTTTTATATCTCTGGAAACACTGAGCACAGGGGGATAAGAACAGGTGTGAAAAGAACCGACAATTTTAAAAGAATCTCCTTCCAAAAAATGAGAAGAAATAAGTATTATGTGCCATGATATTGCTGTTGGAAATCAATTGAAAATGACTCAGTGTTTTTATACAGTGCTTCATGGGATGCAATAATTTAGGATTTTAGTCTATTGATAGGTGGTTAGTAGGAAACCTGATGATGTCATAGTATCTGATATAGATAGGAACCCACAAGGTGAGTGAAGGAGAAACGCTCAGTGCATCATGGGAAGCCCCCCCACAGACTTGCATGGTAACTAAGAGAGGTTTCACCCGATCCAGCTCTAACTATAAGCTTTATCAAAAAGGTCAGTTTTAAGCCTAATCGTCAAAATAGAGAATATTTCTGTCTCCTGAATCCAAACTGGGAGCTGGTACCACAGAAGAGGGGCCTTCCTCCCATTTTACTTTTAGATATACTGGGAACCAAAAGTAACCTGCAGTCTGACAGCGAAGTGCTCTTTTGGGGTGATATGGTCTTTAAAAAAAGCCTGATTATTCAAGACCATGTATGTGAGCAGCAGGATTTGGAATCCAATTCTGAATTTAACAGGGAGCCGCCTCAAAGCCACGTGCTGCTTTGTTTGTTGTGTTGTCATTTTGGTTTGGCTTTCCATGTACAACACACACGTCACACCTGCTAATGCATTCGTGCATTACTTTACACGAATGCATTACACTGACTTATTGGGGCGGGGTGGCCCAATAAGTCAGTATTGGGCCACCCCGCCCAACGTGCTCACCCCTTGATCGGAAGGTCGACGGTTCGAACCCACCCAACGGCTAACCTGAAGTACCCTTGAGCACGGTACTGTCCCCCACATACTACTCCCCGGGCGCCGGATTGGTGGCTGCCCACTGCTTCGCTTCACTGAGTGAATGGGTTAAATGCAGAGACTAATTTCCTATGGGATCAATAAAGTATACATTATTATTATTATCATCATTGACAAACATCGATTAATCGTTGTAAAGCTGGGAATGCGATTACAGTCTCTGGTGAGACCTACGAGCACCTGTAACTGTATTTGCAAATGTTTTTTTCCTCTATAAACATAATAACAAAAGCAGTAACACCAAGTCAACAACATTGTTTGGGCAGCTGGTCCTTGCGCTTAACAGAGAGGAGAGCTACGATATGTCGGGCAGGAATTCCAAAGTGTGATCCCAAAAAGTTGAGCTGCAGATAAATTTCCTGACCTCAACCATGGCTTGGATCCATCACATAAATTGCTTTAAACCATTACCTCTTTGATGAGCTGCTGCAGGCTATCCACTCTGACTTCCCCCACCGCTCCTTCCTCCACCTCTGGTGCTTCTCCTCTGCCACCTCCTCCTGCTGCATCACTGGCTCTCTCCTCCTCCTCAATTTCCTCAGTGTATACGTTGGGTCGAGGAGGGGGGGCAGGGGTTATATTAATTGATGCCCGATACATTTCTTGCCTCTGTTTGCCATCTTCGCCTCCTTGATTTCCTCTCACTGGACTGACTGACCTCGGGGAGAGGTTTGTGTAGGAGGAGTGGCGGTCAGAGCCGATCTCTGACTGCAGGAAGAGCTGCTCTCTGAGGAGGTCTGACACCTGGACAGATAGGAAGGACGGGCAGGAAAAGGTTAAGTCATTAGTATTTTTAGCCTTATGTAACAAAAACATTGTGCGCACGTGCGTGTGTGTGTGTGTGTGTGCGCGCGTGTGTGTGCGCGCGCTCACCGGCTCCATGGCTCTTAATGCAGAAGCGGTGGACAGACTTTCAACACTGCAGTTTCTATGAAGACCCTGAGGAAAAGAACAATGGCAGTATATTACAACAAAGTAATATAACAGGCATCCTGCCCTTTTCTATCAGAATTAGCTGATAGTTTTTGTACAAGATTATTTAGCGAAAGCATGTAAAATGTTACGTTTATGCATCAGTATCATGGACTAGATCGTAGTTTCAGTAGCAAAATTGCACTGATTTAATGTCATTTAATGAGGTAGCATCATGTGGCTGGTGAAAACAAGTTACACCATTACTCCTTTTTAACTTTATACCAGCCTAGCTGATTCTGAGGAGACCGGTGCACCACGTCCTTTGTTATGTGGCTGTACTTTAGTCATCTTCCATTACACTTTTATTTTACTTAATAAACTACATATATTTGTGCCATTTTACAGATTTGATATTTCAGGGGGGGGGGGGGGGGGTTTCCCCCCAGAATTTAACACAAAAAGCATGGCAATAGCTGGTTTATACTGCAAAAATCCTCTGGTGTGCACTTACTCTGTGCTGCGTGTGGTGCGTCAGCTCCGTCAGTCTGTCTTCCAGCTGCTGTTCGAGCTCCTGCAGTTCCTCTCTCACCGCTGACCTCAGAGATTGAAGCTGTTCCAACTCCAACCTGCAAATAAACACACACAAACACACTCTCCAGGTTTGCTTTGCATTGTGGTGTCACGGCACCATCACACTTCTGTTTGCTTTTGTGAGTCACCTGTCAGCAGGGCTCAGGTGATTGTACACCGGAGCCTGCTGTCGGATGATTGCCAGCTCCAGATCCATCATCTGACTGCGGAACAAGTTCAGGTTACGCCTCTTCTGCTGAAATTCTGCCAAAGTCTGAAACCAGAGACATGCGCAAAGTGAATCACACATTTATTGATAGTGACAACGGTTCACTCCGGTGCTTCCTCGTTGGAAGAACAAGCACTGAAAACTAAGAGTGTGTAGGTTTTCAGTCATGCAATGGAAAATATGTAAATATGGAACACAAGGTTCTTATATGTAAATAATGACCCAGTAAAAATAAATAAATAAATAAATAAATAAATAAAATACTTGCTGCTTTCAGTGGAATTGAAAAGCAACATTTGAATTCCTCAAGGCCATACATTAGGGAACAAACACTGCTGAATTTAAGATACAAATGTCCTATGCGGCCAAAACAGTGAAAGCTGCTCAGGCATCACAGGAGATGACGGTACCTGGTGACTAGGCAGATCTGCCCTGGGCTCACTGAACGTATCTGGAGTATCGGCTCGGTTCTAGATGGGGAGGACAGCGATATCGTCATAAGAAGGGAAACAGAATAACAAGAAGAACTACAAACTCCAGACTAAACCTTAATTGACAGGGTCATAAGAGAGTGTGACTGAGGAGGACTGACCAGACTCTGAACCGTTCCCCGGATCTCGTGCAGGACTCTCCTTAGCTGCATCTCTGTGCTAGATGGGCTCTGGCCGGGTCCTGAACCTGGAGCATTAGCATCACGAGGCCCTGGATGGAGGTTGTGACCTGGGCTAAGCGCCGAACCAATGCCTATGTGGTAGCCAGGAGGAGTCAGCCCTGGATGCAGACTGTGTTCTGGGGACACTGTCGGATGGAGATGGGTGTGGTGGGGGAATGACAGGTATGGGTTGTAACCTTGATAACTACGGTAGGGCGAGCCAAACTGTGAGCCTTGAGGAGAGACCTGGTAAGGTGGCAGGTGACTGTACTGATGATTGTAGCCCTGGTGATACATTACAGAAGGTCCGGGATGCGAGTCACCCAGAGGGATGTGGTAAGGAGATGGAGTTGAAAGGGGATGCAAGTTGGACATGCTGCCATGCAGGGGGCCTGGGGAAGTTGAAGGCTGATGGAGACTGGTTAGACTAGAATGGTGGTTCACTGAAGGGCTGTGGTGATGGTGGAGGTTAGGAAGACTACCGTGTAGATGAGGAGAGGTGTACTGCGACGCAGGGTTCAACATGAAGGGATGTGAGCAGGAGTTAAATCTTGGACTAAGATTTGGGCTGGGACAAGGGTAGTGAGCTGAAGGGTGAGAATTAGGAAACAGAGTCTCCCCTGGATTCAAACGTGGCTGGTTTTGGAGTGCAGTCATGTTTTGCTGGAATTGGCCAGGCTGCTGCTGATCGGATAAGAAATCTGGAACACCCTGGATGCTCTGAGAGTCAGCACTTACTCCTGATGGCCAATCAGGAGGAGGGCTGGGGCTGTTTAAGGAATAGGATGACCGCATCAGATACCGAGGTATGGCCTTAGGTGGAAAAACAGCTGGTGAATTTTTTTTGGAGCTAGATGAGGAGGCAGGATTTATGATCAGAGTTGACAGGCAGTTGGTTTGTTCTTCCTCCACTTCTTCCTCTCCCTTCGCTCCTTCTACTTCTTTCTTATCCTCAGGCTCAGGGGTGTATTTAAAGGAGTACTTGGGCTGGGTGCAGGATGCCAGGCCTTGCCCAAACTGGATCCTGACAGATGATACAATCCTGGAGGGTGAAAGGAGTGAAGAGGGCAAGGAAGAGGACCTATGCATGGGGACACCAGGTCTTACTGGCCTTACTCTGGGAGTACTCAGCGCCTCGCTGGTCTGCTGGTTTGTACGGTTCGACTGTTTGGCTCTGAGCAGAGCACTAAGCACTGGAGAAGCTGGAGCCACAGGACAAAGTGACTCAGCACTCGTTTTCTCTGTGGATGTATCCGTGTCTGCTTCAGTTTCTGTCGGGTTCTGAGTGCGCTCGGGTCCTTGCTCTGAATCATGTTGGGATTCCTTTGACTCTGGCTGTGCTTGTTGTTCCGCAGCAGGCACACTCTGAGCAGACTCAGGCTTTGGATCAGGATCAGTCCGGTCACGTCTCTCAACGTTCTCCTCATCCAAAGTTTCATCTTGTTGCACTCCTAATGGCCTGATCCTGGGCAGATGGTGAACTGTGTACTGTGGAATTTGCTCTGAAGTCTCTGTATCCGTGTCCTCTTCTCTGGAGCTGTTACTCCGATCCGCTGCGTTCGGCGCAGCACCGCCTGCCCTCGCCTCTTCCTCTCTACCATCTGGCAGGTCAAATGCTGGCTTGTCCATTGCAAGGGGAGTAGCCACGTCCTGTGAAGGGTGCGACGTCACAGTGGTCTCGCTGTCACAGCTGTCACTACTCACCTGCACCTGATTACAATGAATTAAAATTGTACTTAAATCCCAAATAATCCCAAATATTGAAAAACACGACTAAAGAGTGTCTCTCAAATAAATGTGTGAAGGGTACAGTATTTCCCCAGAATGAAGAGAAGAAGAAACATAAAATACAAAGTCAAATTCTCAGGTTACATTGACTAAATTTTTGTGGTTGCATTTTTCTGGTGCTTGCACTTTACTCGAGTCTGACTTTGAAATGTGATCTTTGTAATCCAAAATTCCCATGTGTGACCAAAAGACATATTACTTGCACACACCTTTTTGTCCAATTAGAGTCAAAGTCACTGGAGCTGCTATTTTATTCAATCAGGACACCTTGATTTATATTGGTGATCAGCTACCACTCTCAGTGCTCGGTACCTACTTGCTGAATCTGATTTATGTTGGATGACCTTCGTAAAATAATCTTTCTAGGTCAGATTTGATTAGGCTGCAGGTATGATTCTCCTCCTGCTTTGATGAAGTTTTGTCTGGGTTTTCATGATTCACTTTTCACAGCATGAAAAAAAAAAAGAAAAGAAGAAGGGATGGACAGAAGAGACTAAAAAAAAGAAAAAAAAGAAAAAAGAATGAGAAACAAACAAACACACAGACCTTAAGGTGACTGTTGAGATCAGCAGAAGGCTCCTCAGCAAAGCCGCTGCTGTCAGATTGTTGGCTGACTGTCCTCGAGAGGTCTACAAGAAACAGAGGCAGGAGAAGTAAAAAGCTTCAATTCTTCCTGCATTACCCGATCTGTCCTGCAGGTGGCAGAGTAGAATCATTCATAGAAAACATGAAGAAATTGTATGTCTAAAGGAAACAAGATTCTTAGTACATACTGAATAAAGACACATTAAGATGGAAAGAAAGACGAGGCTTTTAAGTAGATCAAAGCAGATAAAGATGTACTGCAGGAAGCTGCTGAACTATGTAGTAAATCATACAACAAAGCAGTGGAGTGTTTTTTGTTTCTTTTTAGTTAAAATCCTTTTCAAAGCATTTAAAAATATTTAAACAAGACTTTCCGAAATTCTGCTAGAAATTATTTTTTAAATAAATTAAAAAAGCCCCACCAATTTTTTTTTAATCCTATTTATAAAGAATGAGTTGAGTTCTTTTAAGATTTGGACAATGTATTTCTATGAGATCTTATCATATTGCATATTTTAAGCATTATCAGATTCAAGAATCAATAGGAGTGTTTGGTTTGGAACTCCAGTGCACCAAATATAGTTTTATGTACTCAGTCTGGCTAGTTAAGGATTAAAAGATGGGCTTGCGCTTCTTACAAACAATGCTGTGACTATATTCATAGTAAAGATGAACCACAGTGTTCATAACGGGCTCAAACGGAGTCCTACTTAAAAGGGAGTCGGTGTTAATGACAGCAGATCCAGATATTTAGAACAATAAAATGTTAAGAAGTGAAGTTTCAGCTGTGGATTTCTTTAAAACGCAATTTTCAAGTAAAAAGATCTAAACAATGAAATAATTACATTATTCAAACATATCTTCGTGAGTGTTTCACAAGGAATTAAATGCATTCAGTCTGCCCTCAAAGACAGACACAGTACACATTTGCATTTTGCTGAAAAGCACTGAATAGAAAACATGAGCATCTGCTTGTTTAAAGGAAAAATGCAAGTGAAACGATAAGGTCATTCAGAAACTCAAGTCAGCGCTCACCTCCAGATCTAGACGTCCTGAGTGTGTTAGCCTCCTCTTCGTTAATCTAAACGACAAAAACAGACTGAATTTTAGGAGAAAGCAAAGAACTGAACAGAGTCCTTCCCCTAAATAAAAGCTCAGGCTTTTTACCAACTACTCCACTTCACAGAGCAGATTCATGCAACGTGCGCCAACAAGCTCGTTTTTCTAAAGCTGCAAAGACCAGTGCACACAGGTTCTCATCTACTTGACATCCATTTGTCCTTTTTCTGTCTTCAAGAGTTTTTTTTTTTTTTATCCACTAACACAATCAGCAAAGCCCAAGCTCAGCAAGCAGCAGTTCAAGTCACACTGAAATATTAAAAATACAATAGAATGCTATTGAAACTATATATATATTAATGTTTTATTTTTGTCTATATTTTTTAAGCATATTTTGGGAAATACATAACATGTATCAACTCCCTGTCAGGGCAATATATTATAAAAGTATAATAAGTTATTAAAGATCAATCATGTTTCACTCTGTGCTTCCTGATGAGGTCAGCTGTTGTAAACAGCTAGTTCTGAGGTCTAAAAGTGTAACCTAAATTTGCATAAAATTTTACTTCTGCCAGTGTATTACAGTAAGTAGAGGATTTTTGTCTATATTTGCATGAATTTGAATCCTAGAGTATCTTTCCAAGCCATGCCCACGGACTAAAAGGCTACAAGGGAACAAGTCTGTGAGAACCGACAGCACACAGTATATGTGACATGGCTTTGGTAACCTGGGACACCATCACAAACAAAGATACAGCTAAAGAGTAGTTAGACATTGTAACGTGCCCACTGAAAGAGGTCACCCACTGATTTGCCCAAGGAGTATGAAGCCCCCCAGAGAAACCCGTACCTCCTCTATTTCGAAAGAGTCAGCGTTTTCTGTGCGAAGATGTGCCAGCTGCGGGGTGGCCAGGGTGAGAGGAGCTTTCTCTGAGGTGGAGTTTTTTTTCTCCAGCTCTTTAACTACCTGAGTGCCTTCCCCAGTTCTCTGGTTGGTTGACTGATGGTCTGGTTCGGTGGTGTGCTTTTCAGATCTGATGGAAAAGTAGAAGTTAGTCAATAGAGAAGTGACAGGTACAATATTTCGTTATTTATGTAACCTTAGTTTGTCATCTGAGTAAACTGGGACAGCAAGTATGGGTACTGCAGCTTCGGACGCATGAATTCAAGCCTGCAGTGAAGTTTCATACTTTATAAAGAATCCGATACTGGTCATCAATAAATATGTGAGAGACTAACATTAGCTTACGTGTTTTATCCAATTACAAAGAGGGTTCACAGCCAAAAATCAATACTGAATCATGAATACCAGAAATACCAGATGTGCAATAATGCAAGCATCATCATGCAGCGCGATGCTGACGGTTAATGACGGTCTGGGGAAGCCTATGCTTGAGGAGTGGCATCGTTACATGCTAGCTAGCAGACTGCTGTTTTGTACAGGGATGCAATCCTCATATCTATTATCAGAGATGACTCATTGACACCTGGGTTACTCCTTGTGCAGGACTGATGCCACTGACTAGTCCTCACATTCCTCAGACCTGAATCCAATTGAGAACCTCTGAGATGTTATGGTGCATGTGAAGCCAGAGACAGACCGTCTAGGAGCTCACTAATGCTGTGATCCAAAACTGGAAACAGATCCCCAGGACACCATCCAATATCTTATTTGCAACAGGATTAACAGTAGCAAAAATCAAACTAGAAATGGTCTGTGTCCACCACTTGCCAAGCCACTCCCTTTTGTTGCCTCTCCATCACACCTGCTGTCACTTTTCTTTGTACTAAAGCACGTGAAATGGATTCACAATGGATTATGCTTCCTGACTTCAATATCGATCTACAGGTGCTGGTCATAAAATTAGAATATCATCATAAAGTTGATTTATTTCACTAATTCCATTCAAAAACTGAAACATGTATAATGTATACATTCATTCCACACAGACTGATATATTTCAAGTGTTTTTTCCCTTGTAATTTTGATGATTATAACTGACAACTAATGAAAACCCCAAATTGAATATGACCAGCACCTGTATATGCACCATCCACAACTTCCAACTGGTTTATATGCAGTAAGTCAGGGGTGGAGAACTCCAGGCCTCAGGTGCTGGTGTCCTGCAGGTTTTAGATCTCACCCTGGGTCAATACACCTGAATCCAATGATTAGTTCATTACCAGGCACCTGGAGAACTTCAAGACATGTTGAGGAGGTAATTTAGCCATTTAAATCAGCTGTGTTGGATCAAGGACACATCTAAAACCTACAGGACACCAGCTCTTGAGGCCTGGAGTTGGGCAACCCTGCAGTAAGTGATGATACCTGTTGTCTGTTAGGGAACTTGTCTCTCCATCCCCACTGGTTTCTTCAGTAACTGTTGCGAGGGAACAGTTGTCTTTCTTGCGGCTGTGTTTCGGGCTAACCACCTCTGTCTGGTGGTGAGAGTCGGTACTGGATCGGTCCTGTTCTGTACCGGCTGGTGCGTCAGCCGGAGCTGCATGTCCGTTGGTTAGCGTTTGTTGGTTAGGCGTGTGCGCCAACTCTGAGGTGAATGAGAGCAAGTTGCGTTTGCTAAGACTTCTCTTGAGGATTGCGGCAGCGTTTCTTACGGGGTTCTTCTTTTTCAGAGGCGGAGACTGTTCATCTCCTCCTCCCTTTTCTCCTCCCTCTCCTTCTGAGAGACATATCAGCAAAAGTAAAATCACTAACGCTTTGGAGTAACACATATTGGCCAAACAACATCTTACCCCAAATCGGGGTGGGCGGCAAAAAGAGTTTCACACTTAATAAGTTAAAACAAAAAAAAACTGTCAGGAGGCAGTGGTGCTGATAATGTCCTATTTAAAAATGTCTCTGTTACCCAAATATTCAGCTAGTGATTTCTATCAGTGTTTTTCTAGTCTGATGACTTCAGTTAAACAAGCCCACTGTAATTTATTAAATGCATTTCATTGTAAACATCCTCCACAGCAGTAAAACTCAGATTAGTGTTTGCACACGACTCTCTGCGCCTCTCAGCTGGTCCAGACTAAAACCGTCCTTCAGTGGACTTTGTGTGGTTGTTGTCATTACCTTGATCCTCAGTGGTGATGTGCTGGACAGGCTGTCCAGAAACGTGACTGTAGAGCTGGAAGAACTCGTTCGCTACTGTTGTCAAGACCTCGATCTGACGGAAACGACCTGAGAAAGAAGACAGACACAAAATGGTCACAACAAAGCGCTTCAGAGAGAGAACAGCAGGAAAACACAGAAAGAAAAGGACATGTTCAAGACCTCCAGCCTGGACTGCTGGCACAGGACGGGCCACAGCCATGAATTCATGCTGGCCCTGCTGTCTGCAGTGTTTGTATTGGTACAAGCTAAATGTGTGTCGTAGGACCCAAAAATGAAACAATTCTTAGTAAAGCTCCATAAATGTAATTTCAGCCTGTTGCACATGAAAGTTAACAGCCATGAGTTTGGCCTTTGCTCTAAAATAGAGCTTGCTATACAAGTGTTTATTAGATGAGCAGAAATAAAGGCGTGAATGGTGGAGTGATCCTACATACAGCAAGACTTCATTCTTCAGAGAAATTGTTATTGTTAAAAATAATTCATGTCATTGACAAACTTTAAAACTGGTTTTAAACAAAAGAAATGTTTGGAATTGAAGAACTTTTCTGAGAAAAGAAAAACATAAAAAAAAAACAAAAAAACTGAACACTGACGTCAGCACCGCCACTCCTTCCTCCTCCTCCTCGGGGTTGTGTAAGTCGAGCTGTCAGTCTTATTTCTAACAGGATGATGACTTGCATACTTTCCTGCCTTCCCTGCACCCCCTGCCTGTCTCTCACAGTCTAAATACTCAGTCTGTTATAAAAAACACAGACTTCTGTCTTTATGTGAACACGTTTCTCGCTTTTATGCAATCATAAACACAGCTACTCACTCATATTTCCCTCACCTCTGACTTAAAGTTTTTAAAAAATGTAATGCATGTATCATTAGGAGTAAAAGTAAGCATATCATAACTGGACATGTACATTTGATGGTGCTCTAACATAAAGGGTTAAAAGGAAAAGCCAAGTTTTAACCCACAGTTTAGTCAGCATCTCTGAGGTTTTAGCCTGCTTTAGAGCCTAGTTTCTGTTCAAAGGTGTTCTCACACCTATAGTTTGTTTAATCTGGTTTGAATCGGTGGATGTTTTGGACGAGCGAATAACAGGAGTAAAAGGATACTTTTACTCCAGACATCCAGCCAACAGTTCAGGCAAAACCATACATAACAGGCTAGTTGCTACAGTTTATGTACTCTGCAGTCTGCCACAGTGTATACCGGGCTACAGGAAGGTGTTTAGCTCAAACTTACAGCTCGATTCAGTCAAGGTCAGATCCACTTTTCAGCATAAACTAACTTTGGAAGCGGTGGTCTCGCTCTGGTTCCAAACAAAGGGTTTCGGTGTGGTCGCTTTGATCTCCACCCACGTGTGATTACAGTGTTTACATCAGCACAAATGAACTGCACCAATCGGGAGATGAACCAGAGGGGTTTTTAAATTAAAAATTAATAATAATAATAATAATAATAACAATAAAAAAACAAACAAGTGCAGGTGTGACACTTATGTTCTCGTAAAGTTGTTTTGCCCAAAAAAATAATAATGAGTGGAATATAAAAATGTGCAAAAATGGTGCAGATTATTCTACTCAGGTGAGCTGGTGGAGAACCAAAGGAGCACAAATGCTGGACTCATTGAGGAGTCAAAAGTAAAAAGACCCTATGCTATGATGCAGATGAGGATGTAGACAGGCTTTCCTAAAATGTGCTTTTCCCCCGAAAGTGGTCCAACAAACCCAAAATTAATGAATGCACCTTTAAAATAATCTGCAGATCAGGCTGTCACTCACAACTCACGACTACGGAACAGCATACAGCTGTGTGTAATGATAGTAATATTGTGAGAGTAAGTTTCCTGCTCACTGCTGACTCTGCATTAATGCTCATTCTGAGGATCCTAATACAGGAAGTGAGGATTACGTGAAAACGGCACACACTCTTTTTCTGTCTCTATCCCTGGAGATTTCTTTCTGATGGTGAGAACGGAGCTTACATAACAAACAACAACACACACGTATGTCCGGGATCTAGGGAACCAGTGGACCAGTATGAGAATGTTCTGGAAAAGAAAAAAGCCTGCAGGAACCTGAGACGGGCCAAAAACTGCTGAAGGAGCAGTTAATCTAAGAAACCGATCTGAAACTTTGAAGATCTGGACTGTCTAATACGGTTACAATATGCGAGTGTCCAGGTATGTGGAAAAAATAAAAATAAGGCATCTCTGATGTTTCATCTGTGCCTGATATGCAAGGATGTTTCAAAAAAAGTTGAGGGCAGAGGGATATTTACCATCGTGTTGCATGACCTCATTTTGCTTGATATGTTCACGGCATTCTTTGTTGTATTTTCCACCCGTTATGCTCCAAATGTTTTCAGTTCATCCATTGTGACCTTCAGAATGTGGTTTGTATCATCTTACAAAATTAAGCAAGGAAATACTTGAAAAACACCGCCAGATATGTAGCACATATCATAACATTCCCCTATTTTCACAGACTTAAAAGTAATTGATACACAGTTTGATGGCCAAATGAAACTTGCCCCCACCTTCTTATTTAGTGTCAAATGAAGCAGACATAAAATCTGGCATGGACACGTATGGCTGCGAGTGGAACCAGATCACTGGTATTTATCGCTGATACAAGTAGCTATACTCTCCTCACACTCAGATTCAATGCTGCAAAGCTTCATTTATAAAACAGTACAAATGAATGATGAGCTATAGCATACCATCACTCACCGCAAAAGATTTTCATCTAAATATTCAAAATAATTATGAAATGTAAAAATTTTATTTGTCCAATTACTTCTGAGCCTCCAGAAATGGGGGGGGGGCATGTATAAAAACACCTGCAATTTCCAAATAGTTTGGAAATCAAATTTCTAAATTTGATCGTTTCTTTGCACCATTTCAAGTCAAATACAAGCTTTTCTTTCCATTTATATTTATGCTACTAAAACTGTCAACAGTATTTTAAAAAGACATTTCAATTATTACATGAGTTTGATCTGCAGAATAATAACAATCAAAACCTGTTACATCTTTGTGACTTCTTTTAACACCTGAGAACGTAAGCCTGGAAGAGTTGCATGATTTGTAGCGAGTCAACAGGTCTTCTGTTGACAGTCAGGGTGACGTCATGTTTACTTCTTCGCGTTCATCTTAAGCGTTCAACACGTCTGATTGTGGAGATTAAACTGAAATCACACAGAACTTGAGAGACTGCTGTGTGTACATTTATGCTCTCCATTTCCACAAATGAAGGCGGTGTTAGCGTCCAGCCAAGGTTCGCTGGGCTCTGATGTGTGCAATAAACAAACATTGATAAGAGCCACCGCAGACCTTTGGATAGTGTGTGAGCATTATGAGAGTTTGTAGCAATGGACTAAACATAAAAAGCATTAGAACAATGTAGAGCGTGCTCGTGGCTGAAGAGGCACAGCTGCTCAGTCAAGGCGGCTGGAGACTGCAGTGAAACAGGAAGCAGCCACTTGAAGTTGTTTGTCATATAGAATTCAATGGAAGCCAGCGGGACAGAAATTAAACATGAGAAATAGGACTGCGCCTTTCCAAACAATACAAGTCAAGAGACAAGGTCAAAGGATTTTTATCATTAATAAATACAAAGAGGTTGTCTTTCCTGTGATATTACTGGGACAAGTTAAGGTGCAATTACTTTTTTGAACACATAAAAGCTCACAACAATCAGCAACAACATTAAAACAAGAGCGAGTTGAATTGCAATCAATCACGCCTTTATAACTCTTTATAAATCTCCTGCTTGGAAACAGCAGTTTCTGGCATTTATGCAGATGCTCTGTTGATTTGGATCACCTAAACCAGGGGTGCCCAACTCCAGGCCTCGAGAGCTACTGTCCTGCAGCTTTTAGATGCATCCCTACTCCAACACAGCTGAATCAAATGATTGGATTACTTCTTCAGCATGCCATCAAGTTTGGCAAAGGCCTGGTAACAAGCCATTCATTTGATTCAGGTGTGTTGGAACAAGGATGCATCTAAAAGCTGCAGGACAGTAGCTCTCGAGGCCTGGAGGCCCTACCCTAACCATAACCTAATTGTAACCCTGACACTAAAACTACTAAGTATAGTAAACTTCCAATTTTTGGTCCCCACGAAGATGTTAATACTCGTCCACACACACACACCTGTCCTTGCTACTTCTTGTCACAGAGGTGGACAGTTTAAGTTTACTGTACAACATATTCCATTATTATATAATGATTATATAATAGCCCTGTTAGGTTTACTGTGTTTCCCAGTAACACGTGTCTTTTAAAATGATAAAAACAGCTTTACACTAATAAATTTTAACAGTTTTTATAGTCATAAAAAATTTGAGACTACCCAATACAAAACTCCCACATCCAATAAAACCAGTGATATTACTCAAACATGTGGGCAAAAAGCAACGACGCGACCTTAACCTGAAACCTCTTCCGAGATGCTTAACCTGACTCCAGCCTTACCCTGTTATCTCTGCCACTATCCCCTGTGACAAGAGGTCTGCATCATTGCTCAATTTATGACTTTCCATATTGTTTATTGTCATTACTGTTAACTTGAGATAGGTCAGTGCTGCTATGTTCAGGATGTTTAAGACTGATTTAGCAGAACTCCACATAATTGCTTAAACTAGATTGATTAACTTTATCTCAGCGAGATGATCTACAGAGTCTGACATTTCCTGCAGACTGTCTGCTGCAAAAAATGCTGGTATGACCTGACGTTCAGATGTCTCAGTAAAAATAACTGAAAAGCAAAATTAAGTCTTCTCATTCACATAAATGAAGCACACTTATCACAGGGAAAGAAACCAAGGAGTGACATGCATGGCTTTCTGGGTGAATTATCAGTGTGAAGAAGGAATTCTAAGGTAATGAGCTGTCAGTACCTCGCTGGGGGGCAAATCACTATAGACAGCAGAGCTACCTGCAAGGTTATTATTTCCTCCACAGAATGTGTGGCAATCAATGTCTTAGAAAAGTTAATTCAGTCACCTGCAGGGACATCAACAATTCAACAAGGACCGATGCAGTAAATGCAACTGCAAATCTACTCATTCAAAACTTGAATTACCATCCACATTATAAACAAACTCCAACCTGCAGAGATTCTTATTTTCAAATCAAAACAGTCTTAAACATGGAAAAGTACTGTTCATTATTCAGGTTTAAAGCTTGAGTTTGGCCAAAGCCCTCATCTCTGTTGAGATCTGTTAGTGATGCTTCATTGCAGGTCTTGTAATGGCTGCACTGTAATCCAACACATTTTAATTACCACCCTTCTCAGCACAGTGGAGATGAATGCACTTAATTTCACATGTGAGACTGCGAGCCAGCATGCAAACAATGCCTATCAACATCACGTGTGACTTAAGCTGAAGAGGATGTAGATCTTATAATAGAGGACTGTTACTTTTATCACTGCATGACTTCAGACTATGGGATGTGCTTAATTTTTGAGGAATTTGAAAATGATTGCATGTGGTGATTGCACTTCTAGGAAGTTATTGTCAACATGCATCCACAGCACTAGAAAAAAAAAGTAGGAGAATGATATGTTTGACATTCAACCTATTAGACATATAACTCGTTGTGGTTTCATTCTGTTGAAGGAAGAAATAATAAAATCACAATCATGGGATATTAAGCCTAGAAAGAAGTCCTCTTCCGTCACTGGTAAAGCCTCCTTCATGCCAATCTAGAGACTTGTTAGTGACGGCCTGGTAACCACTGATCAGTAGATAAAAGTCTGCATACCGTGACTGGTATGCTCGTGCGGGAGGTTGCTTACAGGTACTAGTTTGAAATTGGTCACACTGAGATACCAAAAGCAACCTTGTGATCGTTTTGATCCCTAGCAGAGTGCCATGGTTGCCAGTAGTTTGCACGGAAGATACCAACTTGTCTGCAAACACTTGCAAACTACTTAACCAGGCGGTAGTGAAACTGAAACTGAAAACGGTTACCACGTGCCTTTAAAGTAAAATTTGCCTTTTGCTTTCAGTGGTAAGGCATGATGTTTACTTTGAAGGCAAATTTATTTTCTGCATTGACACTTTGTGTAATACTCTTCACAGTTTTTAGTTTAGTTTAGTTAGCAGTTTCCAAGTAGTTGCAGACAAGTTGGTGTCTTCCATGCAAATTGCCAGCTCGTGTGGTGATCAGAGCAATAGGAACTTTGTAACCATTTTCACTTAGTGACAGACATCTCCGTCACCAACCGGTCGACCTTAACTATGTCGTCACTAATGAATATATTTCAACTCTAGCTTCTTTATTTTGGACAGTATTTAGATACTCTGTTGCCCAGTGAAATGGTGATATCTAATTATTGTATTGGTTGAATTCTGATTACATATTTGTGTGTCTGTTCCTACCATTAATTATCTTGTATGTTTATTGTAAGGTATTATACATGGTCGGAAAGGGTCAATCAATAAGAAGCACTTTTTTTCAGCCATACATAACTGCAACTGGTATTTTTAATAGATTACATATGAATAGTAGGTATAGCAGGCTAACTAGCACGGCTAGCAAGGTGCATCTCTGTAATATTAAGTGAAACTCAAATTTTGACTCCTGAAAAAAAAATAAAAATAAAACAAAACATCTTATGGGAAAAACTGATCTGCTTACTTCTCAGGTTCCCACCTGTTATTCATTCTAAAGCAGCCCTTATATATAATTTAAGCCATAATAAAATATAAATGAGTTACTTGGGAAACCCCCCCAAAACAAACAAACACAGTGTGGCAGTTTTTATGAAAGAAATGTGTCATATTTTCCTTTTCCACTAGCTGGTAGAAAAATAAGGTATATTTTACCATCAATCAATTGTCCATTTTTAAATTTTACTACAAAGGAAAATTACACAAGGAAAAATGCTTAAAAAAGAAACTAAACTATAATTTAAACAACATGCACAGCTAGTTAACAAAAGATGGTATTGTGACCAATTTTCCCTTTTAATTAGTTTAGACACTGCATGCACACACCAACGAAGTTGGAAACTAGCCCCGGAGAATATATTTTTTGTACCTGTTGTTCAAACCAACAAAACAAGTTCTAGGATCATTATCAGCATCATCGTTGGCACGTGATGATAAAGCAGTTGAGTAAAATGTACTCAACTTGATAAATGACAAAAATTATGTGAAATCTTTCCAACAATCTAAAGATGGTTGAGCAGAATTAGCCAACACCAAATTTCTAGACTATAAATTAAACCTCACTTGACAGCATTACGTCACTAAACCAACCTCCATCAATCAACTTCCTAAAGCAGGCAGCCGAACGCAGTTGCTCCATCAGTCTAGACTACCCCTCTTCTCCCAGATCACTGTCAGCATGTGAAACTCTATCCATCCTCCAAACTCTACCACTGACTGCACTCCATCTCCATCTCTGTCACTTCCCAACTCCATCATTTCACCTCATTAAGTGATGTGGGACGTGCTTGCCGTATCCATCTCCACAAGTCAAAGTTGATTCCTTCTTCCCACTCTTTCACATTAATCTGTATCCCCCACC
>VURO01010033.1:3036-14062 GCA_015108175.1 Pelvicachromis taeniatus
GTACTGCGTGTGCTCTGTTAATAACGTTTATTGTTTAAAATGATCATGTTCAAATGTTGTTATAAATAAACTCATCAACATCTGTGATTTGCCCCACACATTTAGATCTGGCCCTCAGTGACCTGTTGGATGTTAAGCTGTTAATAAAACCAGCACTCATTTATCTGTGCGGTGTACAGGGCACATGAGCCCTAATTTTGACCCTCAAACATTTACTGACTTCATCTTTGATAAAAAATTCACTAAACCTTTATTTCTAAATGTGAAGCTGTGTGACCAACCATTTTCTTACGTTGACTGAAAGTAACAGCAACTTATTTAATTACAGACACACTAAAGCTAATAAATAATACATAAATAGAGGTCGGCTGTACTTTTTGCATAAAAAGCAGCGTAACGGTGTAGCGTTATATTAAACTGTTTTAAGAATTCAGGAGAAGTCAGACATATTTAATATTTTATATTAAAGTAAGGGCGCTCTGATTCATTTTAAGTTAAACAGTTTACAGATTTAATTTATTAAATGTTTTTATCAATAAACTCAAAGATTAATTAACCCAAAAACGTATTAATTAAGTTTAATGCACTGATTTGAATCAAGCAGAAAGTGGCATCAAAACATTGATTTCATGTAAACAGAAAAGTGCTGCTCAGAGTCACGTAAATAATTATTATAAAATACATTTAATGTTCTTGGTGATGTTTCCAAAATGTAAGCGTTGATATTGCAGTGCCCCCTGCTGGTTGGTGTTTGTCTGTTTAGATTTTAAATAAATAAAAACATTTTCATTTACGAAGATACATTTTATTATATTTCATTAAACAGTAAAGCAGGGCTGAAATTATGTTTATTATTTCAATCATAAAAGCTTATTGTGTTTAAAGTTTCTTTCGTGCATTAACAGAAGCCTTTTTATTAGCCGTTTTATTTTAACTTACTCTATTTAATTTATTCTAATTCATTTTATTTGACCTAATTTCATTTTACTTTATTTTATTTTACCTTGTTTTATTTTACTTCATTGTATTTTGTTTTTATAACGGGTCTATTTCTGCTCCTCTGATTATTTAAATCATATTTTTGTCTCTGACCTTTAAATTCTCGTTTTTTTCTTCGTGTTTTTCTATTTCCCATCACTCATCTCAAACCGGCTCAGCCAATCACGAGGCCCTCCTCAACCCAGAACGCCTACGTCACCCCCAGGTCAACCAATCCGGAGTGACCCCCTCTGCCCGTCCCCAGCCACCCTCCCCCACCCCCCCTGCTCTCCCTCCTCTCTAACTTGGAGCTGATAGTCTTGCGCGGATGATCAGCTGTTATTATCTCACGCAGCTCGCGGGGCGGAAGCAGCGCGCGCGCCTGGTGCCAATCCGGTACTCGGAGCTGGACTCAGGCTGTCTGCAGAGAGGACCGTGGTGGGATTAGAGTACAGAGCGGCCCAGGATGGGCTCAGAGCGGCGTTAGTCCGCGCCCCTGCCCGCAGAGCCCGGCCCGCCCCCCGGGGGGATGTTAGCGGCGGGTCCGATGGACGGGTCCCGTCAGAGCGCCTTCCTCCTCAGCACGCCCCCCCTGGCTGCTCTGCACAGCATGACCGAGATGAAGACCCCGCTATACCCGGCCTACCCGCTGTCCTCCGGCGGCCCCGCCTCCTCTACCTCACCGGCCACCACTTCCCCGAACCCGGGCGGCATGGCCGCGGCCTCCCCGGGCATCAAAAGCTCCACGGGCCCGTCTTCCGGGCTCGGCTCCCCGCAGCAGTGCTCCTCCGCTACCCCGCACGGAATTAACGACATCCTGAACCGGCCGTGCGCCGCCGGGGCCTCCGCCTCCTCCGCGGGGATCCTGACGGGTCTACCCCGCTTCAGCAGCCTCAGCCCGCCGCCTCCCCCCGGGCTCTACTTCAGCCCCTCCGCGGCCGCCGTGGCCGTGGCCCGGTACCCGAAGCCCCTGGCGGACCTGCCGGGCAGAACGCCCATCTTCTGGCCGGGGGTGATGCAGAGCCCCCATTGGAGAGACGCCAGGTTCGCGTGCTCGCCCCGTGAGTGGAAAACAAGCGTTAAACCCCAGAAACATGACGTGCAATAAAATAATAAAACAGAATAGAAGTGGGCTGTGTGTACTGAATGTCTGTGTCGGCTTCTCGTTTCAGATCAGAGCTCGGTCTTATTGGATAAAGACGGCAAACGGAAGCACACGCGGCCCACGTTCTCCGGGCAGCAGATCTTCGCCCTGGAAAAAACTTTCGAACAAACGAAATATCTTGCGGGCCCCGAGAGAGCCCGGCTGGCCTACTCCCTGGGCATGACCGAGAGCCAGGTCAAGGTAACCGACACCCCTTATTTCAATAAGTCCCTGCTGCTTATCCCACCCGTGTCTGCTTCCACGGGCGGGACTTCCACTGTGTTTGTGGGTAAAACACAGAGAATTCATCAATAATTGTATCAGAGGTTTTTCCTTTCGAACTTTTTGTAAAGTAAGCTTGAATTAAATTTTATTGTCACATTTTCCAGTTGAAATTGAGGTTTTAAATTTCCTGTATTACAATAAAACTGTTAATTAACTTAAAGCAGAAATAATAATAATCAGGGTTTAAATTGTTTTAAGTTATTATTTATCTTTTAAGTTATTTTCATTTTTTAAAGTTATTATTTTTGAGCTTATGTGTTTTTTTTTCAGCTTACAGTTTTAACCTTTTACGTCCATCAGGTCAGAAATCATGTTTTATAATTAAATCTGAGATCAAAAGAGAAACATTAATTATAGAAAGAATGACAATTTAACCTGTTACATCCTCGGCGGATGTCATAGGTTAAATGTGCCATTATAAATAAAGTTTTACTGTTTCTCATATTTAATAAGCTGCCGTTTAGTTGCTCGTGTTGGTTTCTCTAGTTTGGGATTTAAATGTAAAGCCGGGGCTGTTTCCGGTCTGAGCTTTAAACAATAAAAGCTAAATCGTCAGACATGTGAGCGAACTTCTGTGTGTGCCGCCGCCGCAGGTGTGGTTCCAGAACCGGAGGACGAAGTGGCGGAAGAAGCACGCGGCGGAGATGGCCTCCGCCAAGAAGAAGCAGGACTCTGAGACGGAGCGGCTCAAGGGCACTTCGGACAACGAGGACGAGGACGACGAGTACAACAAGCCGCTGGATCCGAACTCCGACGATGAGAAGATCACACAGCTGCTCAAGAAACACAAGCCCGCGAGCTCCGCGCTGCTGTTGCACGCGCCCGACACGGACAGCTCCTAACCGGACCGGAAGTCCGAACTCAGCTTAAGTCATGTGAGCTCACCTGAATGACAGACTGGTTTTTACCTGCGGGCCGGAGCGGACTGTAAATATGAGTGAGTGAACAGAAATGTGAATATTTAAATTTAATGTTTTTCTACTTTTCATTTGGGTTTAACCCCCCACCCCCCGCCTTTACCCACTACTACGCTGCGGGTCCCTGAAGGCCTCTGAGGAGGAGACCTTGAACGCAGCACGTGTACAGACACAAACAGCTCAAACATTTTAATGTTTTTATTATTGTTTTTTTCTGCTCGCACACATTTTATTTATATGTTCTGGGTTGTGAGTTGCGCCTGCGCAGTTGTGTACCCCGCAGGCTCATGTAATGCACTTTTATTGAATAAAAAAAAAGAACTGCAGGTGTTTGCTGTGTGTCGCTGCTGCTCGGATTCATCTGTGGCGGATTCTGGATTTCATTTTTAATCCCAGCTGAAATCACGCAGAAAACATGGACGCTTTTGTAGTTTTTGGGGGGCATTTTCTCTCCTTTGACTCTCGGTGTTTGTCTGCAGTTAAAGCCGGCTCCAAGCTGTTCTGTCCGGCTTCAGTCCCGGCCAGTCCGCGCTCCCCGGTAACACCACCCTCACCACCGCTGAATTAAATCCGAGTTCTGTTTCCTGATCAGCGCTCAGCTGATGAAGTTTAACTCTGTGATTCTAACGCAGGGTCGAGCTTTTTTTTTTTTTTTTTTCCCTAAAAATATTTCATACATGTAGGACAATAATTAACGAGCGGATATGAACTTTAATGACTCTAAACCATGTTTTTCAATTTTGTTTTGTTTTTTCGTCTCTTGCATGTTTTTAATGCGCAGCTCTGCGTTCTCTTCTTCTCAGTCTAAATTATATTTGCGCACATTTAAAACGTAAAAGACAAAAAAAAATGGGGATAAATTTCAGGAACTCCGGTTTAATCTGCAGCTAAAAATCAAGTCCGAGCTGCAGCTCAGAGAATTCTTCCTGATATTTGATCGCTGATTTCTTTTCCCCACATACAGCTCGTTTTTCCATTTTTAATGTTTAAAATAAAAAAATTTTTTTAATCGTTTTAGTGAATCTTTATCATGCGAATCACAATTTATAATCGTTTGTATTTCCTCTCCTGGCGGTAAAGTAACATGTGAACAGATTCAACAAGTTCGCGTCACTTTTCCTTTTTTGTGCTTCTGAATTTTTCTTTTTGAATAACGTGTGAGACACACAGCAGATCTGAGGACAGCCTCAGAGATCAGCTGATCTAGACGAATTATGGAGAACAATAAATCGCTGTGACAGAAACGCAGAAAACGGCTGAGACACGAAAAATTGCATTTTATGAGGCTTAAAAAAAAAAAAATAAAGCATAAGATTTTATTTATTTTTTTTACCCGTCAGCCTATCACAGAACAGCATTCATTTATGGTTAAAATCATTATTTATGAAAGCCAAAGAGGAGAGGTCTGAACTTCCGTGTTTATACTTTTACTAAATTGAAGAAGATGATGATGATGATGATGATGATGATGATGATGATGATGATGATGATTATTATTATTATTATTATCTTTTCTGCTGTCATTGTGTTCACAGCGCTTTTGTTTCGGTGCTCCTGACCGGCTCAACATGCAGATTTTTTTTAAATATACTTTTATTCTATTTACATTTTTTTTGATGAGGATCGTTTTCAAATGTGTAATTTTCAGTAATTAATTGGGTGAATTAATCCATTCATTGACTGGTCGAGGGAAATGATTTAAACATTTTTCTGAGGTGTAAAGTCCAGCTCAAGCCGTGACCTCGTGCAGCTCCAGCTGTTCGTGCTCAGCTGAGTATGAATGAATAAATCAGACAAATGAAGAAGTCACGAGGTCCTAAAGTGACGTTTGACTCGTTTTTCTTTTGTTCTGATAAATCGGAAGCTGTGAGCATCTCTCAGAGCTCCGCTTCTCTCTCTCCCGTTAAAGCGAGCCAGAGAGGCCGGAGGACCGATGACTCGTCCTCACAACTGGGCTCATCCTGACTGGAGGATCCAGATGTGCTCTGAACACTGATGTGGAACATCTGGTTTTATTCTTTTATAGTTTTACAGTCAGTTACTTTAATAACGGATATGAATGATAAAAAAAAATGAAACTGATGAATAAAAGAAAAAAGGACTACATTTTTTATTCTATAATTTCCCAGCAGAAGAAAATTAAGTACTACTTTTGATGAACAATTCCAGATGTTGTTTTTTTTTCATACATTTTATTAAACTGACAGAGAGGAAAACATTTAGTCTTCTCCAGCTTTTTATTTTTAAACAAAAAAACCAAAAACATCTTCATCTGTTCTTTGTTAAATCTGCTGCTGATCGATTTCCTGTCAGCTGACTGGCTCTCTCTGTGGTGTTCTGCGCGTGCTGCTGCGAGGCTCTGAGGGGCCCAGCATCACATTTCAGGCCCCAGAGGAGCTTCATTCGGCCCTGACTCGGACCTGCAGCGCTTCAGGCCTTCATTGAGTATCTGAGGCCCCACAGGGGTCCAGACCCACGTGTTGGGAACCTCTGTGATGCTTTTCAAAAGAAAGCAAAATGTTTAATTTTTAATGGACCAAACAGGATGAAACAGAGGAGAAAATTAAAGACTTAAATGTAAAAAGTGAATATTTGTAATAAAGCTGGAAGAACCAACGGATCGATTGATTTATTGGTTAGTTTACAGCTGTTTAGTGATGAAGGATTTCATGTTTCAGTCATTTTCGTGCAATTATTTTCTGGTAAGAAGATAATCTTTTTGTTGTACAAATATGACACATGAGAAGAAATCAGTCAGCAGCCCGATGGACGAAGAAGCTGCCGGCCTTCTAACACCACCTTCATCCTTCATCTTCACAACTGGAGACACTTTTAATGGTTTTGATGGTTTTAATGGTTTCTATGGCTGGCGTCACAGAGGCCGAGGCTTGAAGATGTTTCCATGGATGAAGAAGCTGCTGGAGGCTCAAATATGTTTTTCTCAGCAAACATTTGGATTTCCTGAACACAGCTTCTCATCTTCATCCTTCATCATCAAGCTCACAGCTTTTTATTAAAGGACCAAACCGACCTTTCCCCACAAATTTCTAGAATTTTTATAATTAAACTGATAACAAATAAAAGAAAATAATTCTGTTTGTTTTTGCATCCAAACAGAGGTGGAAGAGACTTGTCAGGATATAATAAACAATAAATAGATAATAAATGTAAATAATCTCAATAAAAAATAATAGAATTATCAGCAATGAAGAAAACACTTCCTTGTGCTGAAACGTATTCTGTATTTAAAGACACAGCCTGTCTGTGTATGTAATCAGATTACTGTTGTAACATATAACTGAGCCGCTCTGGATTTTTCTCTGATCTGTGATCGTTTCATTCATTAACTCCTCTCATGGTTTCCTGCAGGGTGTGAAGTTTTTTCTCCTTTTTTATCAGCTGTTCTGTGCTGGCTGCACCAACGTCACCTCCTGAAACATGACTTTTACAGGCAGATCTAAAGTCTCTCAGATGTTCCTGCACTTTAAACTGAATCTAACTGGAAGGCGCTCGCTTCTATCCAGCAGGTGCTACATCGGCAATTTAGAACAATTAAAATAAAGTTTTTTGCAAAAAAATTAAAATTAAAATGCATTTTCAAATTTAATTAAAATCAAATTTAAATACAATTTTAAAATAAACATTTAAAAGTAAATTTTATTTTAAAATTAATTACAATTTAATTAAAATACAGCAAACTTTAAACTGCAGGGAAAAAATGGAGGCACAGAAATAAACTTTTTGAGCATTTCACCTCCAACAAATTTAATCTTTGAGTTGATAAAAATAGAGTTTAAGCAAAACATTTTTAGTTTGAATTCCAGATTTTTTTTAATTTTTCACTTTTCTTTAATAATTGTCTGGTTTCACAGTCCTGTTTTTATTTATTTTTACTGGTTAGCTTAGAGATGACTTAACAAATGAATAAATCTGGATCATGATCTTTAAAACCTGGAGAATTAAACATATCAGACATTTCTGCATACACAACAGTGTCTGCAGGGCGAGGTCTGAGGGCTGCTGATTGGTTGGTTAATGAAGAAGACCGTCAGCGGAGGCCTCGACGTGTGTCACAGAGGAGACGATGAGCGCCGCCAAGGTTCCCAACACGAGGGGCAGGACCCCAAACAGGCACATGAGAGCTTCAACAATGAGCCGATTAATCAGCAGTCAATGGGCAGACATGTGACCTGTACGTGCGATCAGGTGAAGCACCCGGCTTTAGTGTGCTAATCTAACACAGATGATAAATGCAGTGATTTGCTGATGCATTAAATGTGAACAACAATCAAATCTTTGTTCATATTTCTGCTCCATCTTTGTTTTTTCTTAGAGCCCTCCAGGGCAGCTTTGCATGCTTCACAGCTCAAAATAATCCTTCTTTATCTCTAAACTCAGCCTCTCTACAGACCTTTAAACAAGCTCTTTCAGCTTTCTTCTCATTGGTTGCCCCTCATAAACAACAGGTGGGTCAGGTTTGCCTTTTTTGTGTTTCTCTTATGTACCGTGCAGTACTGTGAAGTTCAGGCCTGTGAAGCCGGCTCTGAGTCGTGCTTTGCTTTATCGTTGGGGTGCATTCAGTTTTATTAAATAACCATCACAGCCAGCAGCTGTCTGCTTCAAACAGAGTAAAGGTTGAGCATCTCGAACTGACATTAAATGGCTCTTTGTTTTGTGCATTTCTCATTGAATTATGCACATCACTAAACTAAATCTGATTCTCATCTTTCAGTGAAAGTCAGTTGGACAAATCTGCCTTAAAATCAAAAAGTAAAATAAATATTTAATCTAATTTCTGTCTTTATTTATAAAAACACAGCCTGTCTCTTAATATTAATCTAGTGGAATCCATGCAAATATGAACCTTTTCCTACTCTGAGACAGTAAAACGTTACCCCAAGGTAATTAAATCTCGAGGATGTTTCTGACCCGATTCTCATGAAAATATCCAGCATTTACCAATGAAAACATCGTCAATGCGTTTTCTACGATCAGGTGCTGCTCAGAGGTTGAAAGCATGTTTTCAGGTAAATATACAGTAAACAGATGGACACACACACACACTGAATGCTGACCGCAGAGATCAGAGTGTTCAGACTCATTAGCAGCAGTGAGATGACAGTGATGTTTGATGGCGCCACCACGGGGACGATACAGCCGGAGCAATCACACTCCAGGAGTGGAACAACATCCAATTAAAATCCTCAAATTCACTCATCAACCCTCGAGCGCCGCCTTCTTGTACAGTCTGTTAGTATAGTAACTTCACAGCAGCCATATTATTGGTCACATGATATCATTAAAAAGGCTCCAACAGCACAAACACGGCCCAGTGAAGCTAGTAAACAGTTAGCAGCTACAGCTGCCTGTCAGTCAGAGGCCACACCCCTAATCATACAAACTTTAAGCCTTAATACAACTTAAAGGTGAGCTATGAAATCATTCTCCTCTGTACAGGCGTCATGAAGGCAATATTTTGTGCTTTGAAAAACAAGAATATAATTTAAAAGTAAATGAAAAGTGGAGGATTGATGATAGCGCCGTGTGGAACGCCCCATTCTGTTTTTGTTTTTTTGTTTTTTTAACCCACAATGATCTCTGAAAGTTAGTTTGTTGCATCTGGCTCCACTTAAACAGCTTTAACATATCTGTAATACAACATATAGCAATCAAAAGATGCACTTGACCTTATTAGTAAAATAATAAATGGAATAATTGGCTCCAGTGCCAATGGGCTGATTTGTTTTATTATTAATTTCTTTATACAGTATTGTGGTTAGTTTACGGACAGGCAGAAAGTTGAAAATCTGAAGATTACTGGATCTGCAGTGGCTGGCTGTGATAAACTTTCCAACCAGATGCTGGTTTTAGGGTTCAGACACATGCCTGTTAGAAGTTCATAAAAAAACGGAAACATTTTCCGTCAGAATTAAATTACCATGTGACTCTTACAGCTAATCACCTGCCAGACCGCTGTGCGTGCATCACATGACCTCGAGATTGTTCTCACATTGAGTTGAAGGCCAGAGAAACACTCAGAACAGACTGTTCATGTTGTTCCTCGTGTTTCCAGCTGTGGATCTGCAGGACTTCAGGGTTTCTCCCGCATGCCTGGATTTTTATCTCCTCCTTGCTTCAGAGAATCATTTTTGTACCTGTTTATTTGTGTTTTTTTCCTTATTTAGGTACTCAAACATAAACAGATGCTCCGGTGACAGAAGGCGACACTGATTTTGTTTTCCCTGTAAATTGAGAAGCAGTGGGCGGAAACCGACTCAAACCTGTTGCAGCTCACCTGTTGACTTCCACCTGATCTTTCCATGTCTGTATGCGTGACTAATGCGAATGCCGACCTTTATAAAGAGCCCATTGACGGGCTCTCAGTTGACTGTGTACTACAAGAGATTACACACAAGGACATGTGTCCCAGGGGCCGTGGCTCCCACACATGGCGGCCTTATCTCCCTGAAAGCAGCCTGGAGCCGTGTGATAAGGAGCACCCTGGGATCCTCCATTATGAGCTGTGGTGGCGATGGTGGTGCTCTGAGCGGTCCCGCTTTAAGCACATTCATGGTTGAGTGGAAACATTGTGCAGCTGTGATTCCTGCAGCGTTCCTCTGCTCTCTGGGAGCCGCCCTCAGAGTGGGAATACTCTCACTGCTAACTGGTGTGTGTGCTGCAGCAGCTTAATGACAGCCTCTGAAATCATTAACCAATCCTGTGTGAAGAGGAGGAGGAGGTGTTAAAGCAGGTGCTACTCCTGCAGGAGCACCTTCTGTGATGGAGGAGATGATCTGTTATCAGCCCAGACTGCTGACCTCGCTCACTGATAACCTCTTTAATGGAGCTTCAGCTCCTGCAGAGGCTCCTCTGCATGAACAGGTGTCCTCACCTGCCAAACAAACAGGAAGTGAGTTCAGAACCATTAAAAAGCTTTTCATGGCGACAGAATTCAGTGGTTATTGTTTTCAATGACATACAATGTTTTTAAAAATTACAGTTATGCTGCTTTAAATGTAAAAATCATGATTATAGGTCTTATTTGCCCTGAAAATGTTTAATTTCTGATCAAAGCCCAAAACGTAATTTTTATTTAATAGCATAACAAATATATGTGTATAGGCTGGATTACCTCAGCTGAAAAGTAGCAGACCACGTCTCCGACTGTGTGGATGCTTCTATTTGCAGATGATACTCAGTTTTATAATGCCTTTTTTTTTAAAATTATTCTTGTTACTTCAGTATTTCTTTCTTCTCATATTCCTACCATGCCACATTTCACAAGCAAATATTTTCTGATTTTACTTCATTATATTTTTTCCCAGCTGTTAGCCTGATCTGTTAGCCTGCTGATCTTTGCAGGTTTCTGAGCTTTCAGTTTCTGTCTGCTGGTCCTTATTTATCAGTGCAGAAAATCTTCGAAAAGCTAACGTGGTGATGATCAGATTTGCTTCTGCAAATGCATTTCCTCATCTTCAATCCACACAAATGCAAGCGGCATGGGTAAGGGCTCAGGGATTATGATTTACCTTCTAAAGATTGTGAAGATTAAGTTCTTTATGTACTAATTTTTGCTGTGAAGTTTGTATTTAATTTCTTATACAGGACTCCATTCTTATTCCCCCCCCCCCCCCCCCAAAAAAAAAACAACAACAACAAAACACAAAAAACAACCCACCACACACACCCCACCACCAACACA
>VURO01010033.1:14082-33122 GCA_015108175.1 Pelvicachromis taeniatus
TTGTTTTATTTTATATTTTTTTTCTATTTTTTAATATTTTTTTTTTTTTTTTTTTTTTTTTTTTTTTTTTATAATAAAAAATAAATAAAAATAATATTTTTTTTTTTTTTTTTTTTTTTTTTTTTTTTTTTAAAAAACCCCCTTCTTTTCCCCCCCCCCCCCCCCCAAAAAAAAACCCAACAACAACAACAACAACAACAACAACAACAACCCAGCGTCACTCATAGTTTAGTTAACTTCCTGCAAAGATGACCAAGAACAAACCCTTTGGTCAACATGAACAACAAGGTGAAGGAAAAGCCCCCATAGAGCCAAGAATCTAGCAATGGAAGTGATAGCAGGCTGTCACCTGTGCAGATCTTCTGTGATTCATAGTCCTCAGCCTTTCTTCGGTTAGGCCTAACCCCTAACCCTGAACCCTCGTCCTGCGGTGAAGCCGGGTCAGCAGGAAGTGGTGGTTGCTCTTTTGAATCAGAGTTAATATACACAAACGGGCACTACTCTGAACCTAGAATAACCTCAAGATGATAGTTTTCAATAATTTAATTGAATAATATTTAAAATTCTGCCTCATAAAGATGCTGTTATTTTTTAGGTTGCATATATGCTGGGGGGGTTTTAGGGGGTGGTGGGGGGGGGGGGGGGGGTGATCTTTTTAAATAATCGAGATTCCAACTACAGAATAAAATAAACTTAATTATGGTTTTCATCATAACAGAGAATATAAGCAGTTAATAGGCAGTGAAAAATTTAAGTATGACTGAGTTTGTTGCACTCTGATCAGGTGTGTTGGCTGTTAAGCTTCTAGTGGTCACGTCTGTGACCTTCACTGCTTACGTTTACATTCATCCAATCAGAGAAACCTCATCTTTGGGGGGGAATCTGATGCTGACCTGAAGCAGACTGAACCTTTCACTGTGTCTGAATAAAATGGAGACAAACTATTGTGATTAATTATGAGGCTGCGCTCGGTCATGGCCTTCCTGAAGGATGGACAGCGATGAAACGCCGCCCGTTATTTCTCCTCTGTGGGACTGGGGGGTGGGGGTGGGGGGTCGGCTGGGCTAAGTAATGACAAAATGAGCACCTTCAGTAGACTCTGGCAATGAAAAAGCCTGCCCTCATCACCCGAGTCTTTTGTTGGGAATTTTATTAGCACTAGCCACGCTAAAATAACCTGTTAACACGTATCATAGTGCAGCAATAATAACCTCCTCAATCATATTTTAAAAGTCACGTCAAGGCGGCCCGCTGTAATTCATCTCTATGCAAATACGCCTGTGTCAGCCCATTAGTGTGCTGCTACAGGGCTTTTTATTAAAATGCATTCTCGCTGCTCTCTTCCTGCTCAGGACTAATAAAACACGAGCCCTGTTGCACAAGAATTATTGCAACTATTAGGGTAACATATGGACAGCATGCACTCTGAAAATAAAAACCAACAGATAAAGTGGCAGGGTCGGGCTGGGGAGCAAACACTTAGGAAATGGCACCGCGGTAATAGATGGTGCCCGAGCTGCCTGACGCAGGCCTGGGAATCAAAGCCTGATTATACATTCATTTGGGCGGGGGCTCCCTGGTATAACCACCCACCACCACCACCACCACCTCCAGCCGCTCCTCAGCTGGCATTAGTGCCATCACAGAGTGTTTCTCACTCATAAATACCGCAGACACTAAAAAGGTAATAAAGTGCATCGGCCCTTTAATGAAATTAAAACAATGGAGATGGATTCATGTGGTGATAAACAGACGTGTGACGAGCCGTGGGCTCGTTAATGCAGACACACTGTTTGTGCAGCAGGAACATGCTGCGTTACTGAGTGACGTTTTAATGATGTCTCAGAGGAAGGAAGAGTTTTTATCAAAGCTGCAGGTGAGTGCGGGCTAAGGTGCAGCCGACACCAACAAACTTAGTGATCAGTTCAGCAACTAAAATGAACCGAGTCATTTTTAAAGCCTGAAATCTGATGACCTGATGAGTTAGAGGACAAACAAGGATACAACAAAAACAGAAACACCAAGATCCCAACAGTCGTCTCCACGCTGTTACTCTCTGTCAGGTCAAATAAAGGTCATCTTCATGTGACCTAAAAACTCAGCACTGTCCTTCTTTTAATTTCACACCTCCAAAACTAAGCTGACTTTTCTCTTTATTGCAAACAGTTGTGGGCAGTAATACTGAACCCACTGTGAAGTTTGAGGCAACTTTTAAGGTTGTGTTTAGTCTGCTGCTTCCTGTTTTATTCTCTCAGACATTTTTGCGTGAAAAGAAAAAAAAGCTCCAAATTTACAAAGTCATCAGCTGATGTGGCGCTGAGTGGACAAACTTCGGGGGTAAAACCGCCCAAACACGCGCACGAGTTAATGCCGTGAATACGAGAACACACCTGTGATATGACACTGGCAGCTTTGGAAACACTTTGTGATGTCTTAAATGTGATTGGTCCGTGTCCTCTCTGCAGGGAAAAAAGTGATGGTGTGTTTTTCTGGTGCATTCTGCTGGCACTAAAGTTAAAGCAGATTCTTTTATAGCCCTTTTCTACTCGAGCACATGCCTCATTCACCCATACAAGCCCTTTTTCCACCTGACATTCACACAGATTCCCACTTGGTGTTAGTTCGTTAGCTACACTGAAGCGGTCTGCTTTTATCATTTACAGTTATTTATTGTAACCTGGAGCCGCACACGCTCACACACTGAACCACAACGCTTGAAGAAAAGTAGAAAAATTAATATAAAAACTTTGAAAATGAAAACTGGCCTGATACTTTATATAAGCCACATTCATTGATTTAAAGACTGACCTGCAGAACTACAGCTGTAATATATTTACCAAAGATCAATAAACAATAATCACATTCAGCTCCTACAGTAGAATGCATTTATTCAACATGCGCTGACATAGCAGGGACCACCACAGGCCTGGGGTAACCCTGCAGGGCAGAAGTGTTAAACTCATTTGACATGTTCATATGTCATACATAAAGTTCTCTGAAGGTCACAAACACGTGAGACGTGTGATGATCACGTTGTCTATTGGTTAGTTTTATTGTGAAGAGCTTCGTGCTTTAATTTGGCGGGTTAAATTCCCGCCACAGAGGCGTGTCGCTGCAGACTCACCTTGCAGCGATGAAGAGGTGATTCAGGGTCTGACGACTGTCTGTCATTTAACGGTTTATCAAAGTCAGAGGATCCACCATGCTTGTGTGGATGCTGGATTTTTCTGTTTTATGGACTCATTAATTTCTCGGGGACCATTAGCCTCCACGCACATCTCTGTTTTGACAAATGCAGCGAGTGAACTGTGCACACAATGTGCTTCCTCCTCCTGCACCGAAAGCATCACATGATAAACAGGAGCGCCCGTCACATTACCCAAATGTGTTTGTGGGGGTGTCCGTCACTCCATTACAGAGAGGAGCTCTCAGTCACCGCGGCGAGCGTTTGACACATGCGACCATCAACGAGCTTTTCACTGAGCGCGTCTGAGGGTAACCGCATTAACATGACGCGCGGAGAAGAAAAATGAAGTCACAGGAAGCCTTATCTCATCCCGGCAGCACGTTACGTTTCATAGATAAAGAAGTAATGTCGGAGAGGAGAATCTTTTCTTTGCAGACTCAGACGCTGCAACCGTCGTCATGTCTTCATTTCTAAAAGCATCCAGCTCTCGCTTTGTTCGAGGGCCACTTTTCCCCCTCCATAATAAAATCATGAAGCAGGAGATATCACCTGTTTCTCTGTTGGCCGTGTCACTGTCGGTCTCTTCCAGTCGCTGGTTTGATTTATCGTGATGAGCTTTATGACTTCGTCATGACTTATTTCTCTAACATCAAGTGAAGTCATGTCAGAAATGCTTAAAGGTGTATTCTGTTAATAATGAGTTGACATTGGTTTAAAAGTCCTGAAAATCATGACGGAAAGAACAACAGATTCCCTCACATTCATCTGTCGATGACCTGAGAAGTCAGTTTTAGATTGATGTGTTGTGTTCTCTTAGGTTTTTTGTTGCTTTTAATGTTTCAGATACACACCGTTCTTTTTCAATGGAAGGACATGCATTTAAATATCAGTGAGGAATTGGTTTTAGGCTTAAGTTTAGACTTGGGTTTGTGGTGATTAAACTTAGAGGTGAGAGGTGTGCGTGTTAGTGCCTCCTCCTGCACACAGAGTGGAGCAGCAGCAGTCACTCTGACAGAGAGCAACTTTCAGCCAAAATCAACTGAACGATCTCAAACTCACTTTGGCACTGAGTGTTGTTCCCACCAACACACCTGCTAAGCTTGAACATGGCTTTAGGTTGTGTGTTCTGCTACCTGCTACAGGACCATAGACTCAGGACCTCAGAGAAACGGGCCTTCCCCAAAAGGTTCACAGAGTGAGACGGTCCTTAGAAGGAAAACGTTTAACTGAGCTTCTCGAGACTCTCAAACGTCACTTTCTGCATTTATCGATCACAGTGCGTTCGACACATGTATATACTGTGTATCACGACATGGTGAGGTGTATTCTCCACTGTCAGCAACCTGATGTCATTAACATGATAATCATTAGTGCAGCTACACAGAGAGCTGTGCAGCTGCACTAATGATTATCATGTTTCGCTAAGCAGACTGTCTCAGCTCTCAGTTATCTTCTTCTCAGTCATCGTTTGTGTGAATTTCCCCTTTAATACAGAGACTCTGCTGCTTCGAGTCGATTTCGAGGTCACAGCTGTCACCTGGGCAGGTAACTGAGAGCGTGTGGGGTCGTATTGATATTTAGATTTGCTGTTGTTTGTGTGTCAAAGCTTTCGTCCGGTTCCTTCGGTGACCTTGCCGACTCCGCCGGACGCTCGCTCAGGCGGATCCGACCCACCTGGCCCGTTGTTTGGTTTATTGACTGACCGCCGGCATGCCGCTGCACCTCCATTGGCTTAAATGGGTTTTCATTTTTTATTGGCAGGCCGGTGATGGCCTGTTTTTCTGGAGGCTCTTTACACTTTAACAGCTCAGGGTATCAAAATGTCTTTTACAAGCTCTCGTAAAAGTCAAACAAAATGAAATAAAATCCAAAGCGGGCACACGGCGAGCTGTGCTCAGCACAAAACAGGTCAAGGATGGAAAGAAAGTGGAGAGTTCTGTCATTAACAGTCCAGCAGCTTATTATATTCCTCCTTCAAAAATGGACCAAGAATAGATTTAAATCCAGTTGTGACTGCAGGATCTGTGATTTATAAGTCTGTGAGGAAGCTGCAATGAGATAGATGAACATTTTCCAGTGTCTCAGGTGTGAAGATTTGCTGGTTTTCTTCAACAAAAATGGAAAGAAACTGTAATGAAAGGTAATGAATCTGATTTGGGGCATTTGGGGCACCAAATATGTGATTATTACCAACTAAAAGTTAAACAAAGATGATTTATTAAGAGCTACTGCAGGATTTTTGGATGTCTGGGTGTCCTCACGTGGTGGGTCCACAGCAGCTTCACCTTCAGCTTTCGGTCGGGAAACGACAGCGAGCTGCGGCACTATTTCTCAGCTCTGACAGACACCCTGACAATAAATAACTCTATGAAAAATGAGGAGGGAGGGAGAGCACAATAACCTGCTGAACTTGAGAACCTCTTCTTATCGATTATGGAAATCCTTCCGCCGCTGACCGGGGCTATTATGAGTCTTAAGTATTGATTAAATACGCAGAGGAAAATACTTTGGCAGTTAAATCAGACTCTCATTTGATTAGCTTCCTCCCTCGCCGCTGCTCAAAATCAGCCTCAGTTTAAAAGGATTTCCTGTTTTTGGGGTAGAAGCTGCGTTCTCTGGAAATTGAATTAACCCTGTAGGGTGACCTTGGCCGGGTTAATGACCTCTGATCTTTGATCCAGGGGAGTGTCTGGGCATAAGGAAAGTAAGAGGCGGTTCAGACCCCCATGCACTTAAGCAGCTCCTCATCTCTCGGCTCTGGGGTTCGGCGCAGACACATCCGATGATTTGGAGTTCGGATCAATAGTCTCTCTGCGGCTGACTTCATAAGTAGGTCATAAGAAGCATTTTGGATATTAGCGCCGGGGGAGACGAGGCTGGCTGGAGTTCACGCTCCCGCCTCGGCCTTAAAGAGTGAGTCTGCGCTGACGCCGAGTTCACAGCGTCGTGGACACTTCCATCAATACACGAGGACATCGATGGCTTCCTCCAAACCTGCGACGTTAATGGTAGAGCTTCTGTGTAGCAGAGCATCAGCTTTTAATGGATGAACGGAATTATTACAGCCCTCACAGAGCGACAAATGAGACGCCTTAAAAATCATTTAACTGCTGTGGGCGCTCTCTCCTCAGCAGGCTCTCACAGAGCTGGAGACTGAGGCACATCTAACGGGACTGACACAAACCATTACAGTGGATCTCACTGGAGTCACACTTTAAAGCCCCTCAGTGCTGCCTCTGTCTGACTGCCTCTCCTCATAAACAGAAGGGGTGGGGCTTCTGTGCCTGAGATGACTATATAAGGGATATCCCCTCCAATGACATCATACAGAGCGAAAAGTAGAAAAAACTGCGATAAACCGAGCACTTAGAGTGGTCTGCAGGTCTGGGCTCACAGGGGTTACTGGTCACACTGAGCTCATTATTAGAAATTCTGCTCGTGTTTAACGTGAATATCGAGCACTGCACAGATTAATGGGAACACCTTACAGAAACTCAGTTAACTGACAAATAATACACAGTAACTCTCCCAATGCTGAACGTGGCACAAGCTCAATAACAATAACAACAGCAAACACATAAAATGACCCTGTGAGTGAAATACTTAAATTCAGTAAAGTAAAAACCTCTGGAAACCTCTGGACTGCTGCTCTCTGATCGCTGCTGGCTAAGATTGGACTGTATGTGTAGCAGCGCATTTACAGTTAGTTATTTTTAAGGATGGGAGGCTCATTGGAGAGGCAGCTCATTTCATTACTGCAGTATTTATTGTAACAAAGTACTTTGCAAATCAAATATTTGCAGATGAGAAACAACACGAGCCTCCTTTCCCCTGCGTGTAAATCAGCAGGAACAGTCATATGAATCCTCATTTGGTCCTCGTGGACGTTTTTCCCAAACTGGAATCTGCTCTGTGAGATTATAAATGAGCCACGGTTTTTATTTTAAGTGCTTTTCCCATGAAATAGTCGAGCAGCTTGAGCCGTGTCATCGTTTTTGATGAACACTTATTGTGACTCTCTCCTAGATCCGGTTCGGACCGTCTGGAGGATCTTTGGCGTAATCGATTGCATGCTGGTTTCCTCACACCACAAAGAGCTGGACGTCCAGCTGAGAGCACACAGGAGCAGAGTCAACACGACCCCGGCACTCTGATTTATGAGCTCAGTCCCTTCACGCCGCAGGTCCCGCCTGGGAAAGTGGGTCTACATGACAGAAAGTTGTCAGCTCGGTGCAGATGGAGGCCGGGACGGGCCGCTCAGCACAAGGCTCGGATTGTGCTCCTTGTTTTCGCACTTCAATTCACCACAGCACCACAATGTCGTTTTCCCATGCTCGCCAAGGCCCTGCGTTTGTTTAGTGATGTCACAACTGGGCGTTAATGCCTCTTTAGTTATGTCACCCCGAGCTCCTCAGTTAACCCCGTCGCTTCCAGAGTGGGAGAAAGTGGCAGCTCAGCCCTCACAAGCATGCAGATCACAACCTGCTGCCGCCGCCGAGGCCTCCCAACATCCTGATTCCGCTCACACACGATGAGGTAAACGCTCCGAGCGCCGTTACTGACAAGTCCTCCCATGGAACGATTAGGAGCAGTGCCAGGAGGATGCTGGGCTCCTCCGTCTGTGTGAGGGAGCACTTCCTGCTCCGCTTCATTAAGGAGAAGTCAGACTTTATTTACGAAATATACAACTGAACAAACCTCCACACGCGCGCGCACACACACACACACACACACACACACACACACACACACACACACACACACACACACACACACACACACACACACACACACACACGAACATCATTATTTTTGGGATGGCACTAAAACCACTGAAAAGCCAAGATTTAAGGAAGAAATACAATAGAAAAATGAAAAAAAAAAATCAAATGGTTTTGAATCAGAATGAAATTTCTGCACTCACACTGATGCAGAATGTCTTAGACGTCAGATCAGTTTGAGGAGTCTGGCTCTTTTCTCACGTTTCCTGATGACTGACTCAAACAGACTCACTGGTGAGCCAACCTTGGTTTCTAAAGACCGCTGAGAGTTGAATATAAGCAAACGTCCCTGCACGTCTAACTTTCACTGAACCCTTCTCAGTATTTCTAAGTTCTTCAGAGGAGACTCAGCAGATTTAAACCCAGACCCTTCTTACTGTGAGGCCACATTTCTAACCTCTGTGCCACCCGACTCTCTTCTTCTTCTATCAGCTTCTCACTTACACTAAAAAAATATTCTTCAGCTTTAATAAACATGAATGAGTTATTCCGTGAGCGCACACAAAGACAGAAACACGTACATGTGTGGAAACACACTCAATAAGTCTGCCTGGTAACAGCCGCTCAGAGAAGAGAGTGCCCATGTCCGTGTCCGGCAGGCGGTTCCTCACAGAACAGTACACTCTTCATTAAACACAAACTTCTATCCATACTAATGTGAATGTCTGTTTACATGTAGATATGATTTACATTTTCCACAGAGATTCACTCACATTACATCCCATCACATGCAAAATGTTCAGATTTTTCTCTCTGGAACACTTTACCTGCATCACTAAATTCTACGTGTTCACTGTTTATGAAACATACAAAGATTCTTCTTGGTATGTTCTTTTATTTTGGTTTGTTTTGTCCTTCTCATTTCTCACTGCTGCTTCTGTTAGATGTTATTTTCATAAACAGTTTTTGGCTTATATATCAGAGACTCTGATCAGCTGGTGTTTTAACAGCAGCATTTATTCCTCTGAGAGAGGACACTGGTGTTTGTTGGCCCATCTCAAAAGCGTTTGCTGGACCTCAGTGTACACCATCCTGATGGCTTTAGCTTGTTTCAGCTTTGAATAAAACTTTAAAGATACAGTCATTAATTTTTTCCTAGATTATTGAAAAGCCATAAGAATGGTGCAGTCGTAACATACACTGATTAGTGTGCAATTACATCTTGCAACAAACTGATGCATTCTCATAAGCTTAGAATAAACCCATTAAGAATATATAGGAGAAGCTGTGGAAGCTGCCATGAGACCTGCCACATATTTAATACACTAAAGATGGAGGAGAAGAAAGGTCGTAGGTGTTTGCTTGCCATGGAGGGACATTTAAATGCAAGAGATGAATGATCATACCTGTGTTTTGCCATCTGAGCTCCTTCACCAAAGGAGCAAAAAATATGAAGCAAAGAGATGACGCCAGCAGCATTGTAATAACACGTCATCCTCTTCCTCCTCATCTCAAGCCTCATCTCCTGAACTGAAGTCAGGACTTTAATACATGAAAACATAAACATCCCCATAAACATATCATGTTGTCACAAGTACTTACTGTCAGCAGATTGGACATGACATCATGTCAGCTGTTTATAAGCTAACATTATGCCGGGTAAAGTTAGGCTTGAATGTCCTAAAAATGTAACTTTCCCTCTGATACACAGTTTGATTACATTCTGTTTATTCAGTAAGTGTCCGAGTCCAACAATGTCAGATCCACTTCAAAGAAAGTTTCATTAACGCCAACTAACAGCAGCTAACAGAAGCTAACAGTGGCTAACAGCAGCACTTACCAAAGAAAAGTTCAGCCTATAACAGGGTCTCCTCAGTATGGCTGAGAAATGAGCTTCACTGACCCATCGACTCATAGCGGACTCCTTTCACAAACTTTTACAGCCTCCTCCAGAGTAAACAGATGTGGCCACTTCTCATTCAGCATTGACAGCTGAGGTAAACGGTGGACTGAGAGCCTTTCACAGAGTGTGAGCGCGGAGGAATCTGTAAAAGTCACGGCACTGATGTTGACTGTTTTACAAAAAGAAGCTTTAATGTTTTACACATTTACTGCCATCAAACCAGGGCAGAAAATAGAATTGGTTTCTCTGGAATAATACTGCTTTTCCAAACTGAAACTAAGGAAAATGCCTGATCGTGTCTGTCATTAAAATTAATACAGGAAACAGTACATTTGTTGACTGTTGTCAGCAGATCAATCCACATTTTGTTGCTGTAGTGAGTCTTTGGGGCAAAAAGACCAGATAAATCACCCTCTAATAAGTAAACAGTTAGTAGATGCATTTATAATTGGTTTGCAAGACTGAAAAAATCAAATATGTATGATAATAAACCGAAACCACGGCCTGTGAGTGCAGTCATACTGACGTGCTCAGCGCAGGTTTTAAAAAGAAACTCAGGATTTCTAAACAGGAGAGAGATGTGATTGTAATTCAGCTGCAGCCCTGCTTCACAGACCTGTGACTGTGTGTTTGTGTATGTGCGTGTGTGTGAGTGTGTGCGGAGGTTAACCCCGTTTGATGGCGGCTCCTCTGAAAGGAAAATGGATCGATCTTTAAGTATTTAATTCTATGATGGTTTCCTTTAAGAATCTCCATCTGGGCCATTATCATTAGAATTTGTTTATCATTAAATTATAAATTCCTCATCTGTCCTTAAGATGATGCCCTAATCCAATTTCTAATCCTCCAAATGCAGTCCTGCCCTGTGCACTTGATATATCCGTCTTTATTCTTTGTGACTTTTAACCTTTTTTTTCTGCTCTGAGTTCAGAGCAGCAGAGCAGCACCGACAGGCTCGTCTGTGCTGCAGCGATCTGATCTCAAATCATCTTTACATCCCACTGCCTTCAGGAGAAATACTTCATAAACAAGATTATTATTATTATTATTATTATTATTATTATTATTATTATTGTTATTATTATTATTATGGGCTTGCTTTGGTGTTAGCTCAATAAACAATAACATTTACTTTTTCTTAATTGTGATTACAAATAATAATATAATATATAATATAATACATATAATACATTTGTTAGATGTGATACTTTGAACAGTATAAATGTCCAAAATATAAAATATAATAAATGTATACTGTAACATTAATGATGAATCACAAATACAGATTTAATTGTATTTATATAGCACCAAGTCACAACAAACAAATGAAAACCCTGCACTGAGTTTATGAAAAAGGAAACTTTTCTCCATTTTGAATTCAATAACTCGACTCCATCTTTATTTCTGCACTCGGCCTGCTGATTATTGTGTGGACGGACGCTGGACTGAGACGCCTCCCAGAAAGATTAAAACAAACTGGAAACATTTTAAATGATGAGAACATCAAAGAACATGTTTGCTTTTTAACATTCGTCACTGAAATGGTGAGCAGGGACGGACGCTCTGTAAGACAGTTTCCTGCAAACATTTCAAAGTGTGCGAAAGCTAAACTTCAACATCTATTTTCATTCAATAAAGAGGTAACAGCAGCGGGGGGCTCACCCGTCTCTTTGTGTTTCAGGAGCCCAAAGAAATGCTGCTGTAGTGGTGGGAGTGGTGCATGATGGGTAACTGCTGGTTAAAGGCACGCTTTAACACCACACCCTGCAGGGAGACAAATTGTTACAAATGAGGATTTTTTCCACTTTATGGGATTACAAAGGGGCCCCTGTGGGGGGGGTCAGAGGGCGGAGGGAGGAGCTGAGGAGGGTCAAAAGAACAAAGAGACAATAGGAGTCAGTGTCAGGGTGTCGGGGTCAGCCCACGAGTCCAAACACACCCCAGACCCGAAACACAGCAAAGAGTGGAAGTGAATACGAACCATTTTATGATTTATTAAAATGAAATAGAAAAAATAATGAACTTCCCGAATCTCCCCGTGACCAGAGGAGCTACTTTAGTTTCTCCCCAGAGCTGCAGGATGGGCTTTCACCATCACTGTGTTCGATATTTTAATCAGACATCATCAAACACTCACAGGGAGTCCAAAAAAAACTTCATGTTTTATTCAGTCCGGCCTGATAACAGCAACATAAACTCAGTTCACTGAGCCCAGATCAGCCGAGCAGGACGCTCCTTTTCTCACAGACTTTTGTCTAATGAGGCTTCAGAGGAGTTGCCCCTTCCTGGACAGCAACAATGAAACTGATAAACTAGACCTTCTGAAACTTTGAAATACTGTCATTGTTAATTCTATTTTTGTGGAACTTTTAAAAAAGAGCAAAGTTAGTTTAAAGACCCAAATACAAAGAATTTTTAAAGTCATTTTTCAGTACAGCCGACGCATTGGTCCAGTGATGTTGTTTCTTTGCTTTTTTTCATGTGAGCATCATGAAAACTGCACAGAAGTGGAAAATATTCAGCTTGAAAGCTTCTTAAGGAAATGATCCATGGTTCAAAGCCCTGTGTGCACACAAACACTTCTCATACACAAACAGAAGACACTGATGTAAGGAGATGTTTCCGGTGCACACTGGTGTGCTGATGCTCGCTCTTCTTCCTTTGAATCCTGAGCCGTCATCCAGCTTGAATAATTCAGTTTGGTGAAAACGCTGAAGCTGAGCGCCGCTCTTCATGTGTTCGTCGCCGATAATAGTGGCTCTATAAAGTCTGGTGACCTCACAGAGTCTCTCATTTACAGCCAATGACTCTAAGTGTGTCCAATCCAATCCGCAGGTATTTATTGAGAGAGAAGTGCCCAGACGCTCTCTAAGTAAATTGAAGTCGCCGCCCTCCCGTGGGACTTCATTCTATCCCGGGTCCAGCTTCAAGAGGGGGGCTTGCAGGGCCCCAAGTGGACTAGATCCATTTACTGAGGAATATGAGCATATTTATATATCGCTGATGAGCGTCTTATCATTCATTCATTCTATAAAGAGGCCTGACTCTGTCTCCTGTCCATGACTTTTATGGACCGCTCATTTGTTTTTCCACAGATTCTGTGAAGGAAATGGACTCCTCTTTTTTTTTATCAGTCAAAACCCCAAAACTAAACTTAATGAGTGATATTAAAATCTCTTTTATGAGTGACTCGAAAACAAGAAACATTCATAACATTCATAAAAACAAAAACATCGGTTCATGAAGATTTAAGAGTGGAGAGTGAGGAGCTTTAGTTTGAGGACAGTTTGGATTTCATTCTGCTTCATGCTGCAGTGGTGAGTCAGTCCCAGGAAGAGACACTAATCCCTTTAAGGTTGCTTCAGGAAAAACATCCAGAATAAAAACTGCACCTGCTGTGGCGACCTCGTGTCGAAGAGAGCACCAGAAAGTCGGAAAAACTGGCATGAATTCTGTTTGAAGGGCGTGTAGTGCCTGCTTTGGAATTTCTAAATGTAAATATTTCCTGCATTTAAATGAGACGACAGATGTGGGGGAGCTGAAGCCTCAGCAGTGCAGCGTGATAGATGAATGATACGAGTATTAAACCTGTCACTGCTGATGGAGCAGAGTGCACGGTGACGTAGAGAGTTTCACTACTGTAGTGCTGTTTGGCTGCACAATAACTTAATAAAAGATCCTGTGATGTTCAGAGCCAGAATCTTTGTATCTGTAAAAGATATAGGTGCTGTTTTGCACAGGTACGAGTAACTTATAGATATATTTATGTATTTAAAATAATGTGCTAGTTGAAAAAAATCAAAGGCAGAGTTGGGCCTGGACTACATTCAGCATGTCTTTGTGCATAAATAGGAAGTATTTCAAATCAAGGCTTCAGAGGAAAGGAGCACTGGACCAAGGACAGAGATTATCCTGGACTCTGAGAGCTTTAAACAGCTGCTAGTTTCTGCCCTGGATGGCAGAAAGTTCAACATTAACATCCATTTGAAATCCTAAAATTTCACTGTGTACCCAAACTGAATGATCTGTTAGTACACTAACCTCACAGCAGTGAAGCTAGCAGACAGCTAGCAGATACAGCCACCTGTGTCACCACAAATATAATTTGAACATGAATAAAAAGTAGAGGATCAATAATAGAGCCCTGTGGAACGCCATGGTCTGTGAGGAAACACAGTGATCAGACAAACTCTGCTTTGGATGGAAAATGCTTCAGGTTAGACCTTTAGAGGCTCATCATACATGTGGACTCATGTTCTTTCACATAAAAACTCATCATTTAAGTCTAATATTAATATTTAGAGTATGTCTGGTGCTCATTAAACCACAACACTTCAGTTTCTCTGTGTGAAACTGAAGGTTATCATCAGTATTTGTATTATGCTGACACCGTGTCAAATATTCAGATACTTTAGGAAGTACAGTTTGCCTGCACCAGAATCTGCAGCCTGTTAGTGTTTAACTCTAAATAAATCGTCTGTTTCTGCCGTACGAACTGATACTGTGACAAAAGAAGGAGTGAACAGAGAATGAGAGCGAGAGCTGTGAGACTGCAGGGCATTTCTCACTGCTTTTCCTGAAATAACATTAGAAGCGCCAATGAAGCTGATTCAGTTTTAATTTAGTGGCATATGAACCATATTTTCAGACAACTGCTGAAGCTGAGGTTGAGCTACACTTGTCACATGACTCAGAGCCAGTTTCAGCTCACGTGAAAGCGTGAGCAGGTCACATGAGACGCCCGGAGTCCTGCTGAGCAAATAAATACAGTGATGTAATACCCGCCCCTCCATCAGCTCAGGATTAAAGACATAGTTCATTACCAGAGAGGCACTTTAACCCCACAGACACGTCTGACAGGCCGCCGCTCGATGATGACCATAAATCAGATAATGATAAATGTGCCTGATTGGTCTTTGTTCTGAACGAGCACCGCACTGTGTTCTAATGCAGAAAGATGGATTCTTATGTAAAAATCAATGGAGGATATTCTGCAGAAAGGTGTCAGCGTTTAGTGTTATGGATCCTTTCTGACGGAGAAGCAGCTGCTGTTTTAAGCTCAATAGTTTTGTCAATCGATAAACGGGCCACTTCTTTCACCATCTTCCCTTTTCTCGCTGCATCCGTCTTCTCGAGCACACTTAGATGGCTAACGTCCAGCTCTGAGATATTCTAATGATGACTCTAAATCACGTTTATCCATTTATTGCTGATCGAGGGGTTCCGAGCAGTTTCACGTGCTTAAAGGGAGCAGTTTCTATTCTGACGCTCAATCATGTCGTCCATAAAACGTCAGGAAAGGGAAAAACGAAAATCTCAGAGTCATGCTGACATCGTTTTTATGTCCGAGTTCAAAACCAAGAGCTTCGTTCAGGGATATAAATCCTCGCAAACTGGCCGAAAGACGAGAAAATTAATTATGGTGCTAACTTCAGGTGGAGTGTTTTCTGCTTCTCGCTACAAATTATTTGTATGCAAAGTTAGAGCATGTGTGAAGGCACTTTTCATCATTCAGTTCATTTACTTCCCTTTTTCCTCCAACTGGAAGGCAAACAAGATTGAGCAAGTTGATTAAAAGAAAATTAATTGATGACTGTGTGTCTTTTTCTTTTTAGCAACATTAAAAATATTTCATGCAGCTCCTGAATGTTGGAGTTTGGGGTTTGTCTTTTTCATATGGAGGGACGAAACAGGTTTCCAGCCCAGTCTGGGTTGTTGTTAGGGACTAAAGAATGGAAAGTGAAGTTTGGTATTCATCTGCTTCGAGTCCAACACAAACACCAACATGGACTGAAGGTTGATGTATTCCTGCTTCCCTCTTACACCGACCAGCCCCTCCAGGTGAGCCTGAGGACTGGAGCTCGGGTCAGCAGAGCGACGTGCAGATGGTTATTTGGTGTCCACAGATGGTAGATACAGTAGCTCTGATGTCCTTGGGACATAGAAATGAAAGGATCACTGATCAGAGAAAAAGAGGATCCCATTCAGAGAGAGGAATGCTGCCCAGAAGCATTTTTACTCTTTTAAAGAACCTAATGTAATCTTTTACACCATATACAGAAACACTGGTCATGTATTTTGTTGTGTGTGGCTGTAGGCTCTCTGTAGACATTAAACACCTCAAAATCAATAAGATAGTGTTTCAGGAGGATGCTCCACCCTGTCAGCAATTTACCTGGGTCTGGGTTAACCACCATTGAAGTCATGTGATTAGTTTGGCTGTCTGTTAGCTGGAGTACCTTAAAGTTCAGGCAGATTTGCGTGAAATTAATCCATGAATCTGTGGAAAGAACTGAACATTTGGTGTCACATTTTTATAAACACACTTCAGTGACACACTGAATTGAAGAAAAACTGGGAAAAATCATTTTGGTGTGATCATAAATATATCCCAAACTAATCGAGGTCCAGATATTGTTCTCAATCCAATACCAAATATTAAAAATTGAATAGTCGATGGCTTTTCTGTGTTTAATCTGAACATATGGCAGGTGTATTTTTATTCAGTCTCAGTTTTATGCAGGTGAACTCTGCACAAACCCTGACTTTCTGCTGTTTTATGGACAGAGTGATTCATGGCTTAATGATGAAAACGGTCATCAGCGGCAGGTTTCCTCAGGCGGGGGGACAGCAGAGTCCAGGCTGGTGCTGATGTCCCCCGTTATTGATCCGAGAGCCTTTTAAACTTGCTTCCTGTTCAGATTCCTGCCCCTTCCTGTCATACGCTGGGAGGGCTGCAGACAGTTGGATGAAGACCTTAATGGTGCAGAAACCTCCTCCCCTCTCCTTATTGTTTCGTACAGACACACAGTCCAATCTCAGATTGATTACGCTGCTCCTCTCCATTGATTGCGCTGCTCTCCCTTCAAGTGTGCCGAGGAGAGAGAAATGACACAAACACTTTGATTCCTATTTGTATTTATTCTCCTCTCCATGAAGAGCTGAAGAATAGTTTTTTATTAATTTCATGGATTATTTGCTCATTATGCATTAATCATGGCGCCCCATCTGGAAGGTGCAGGCGCAGCTCTGTGAGAAACAGCCATTCTGATCTCAATTAGATTCTGCCGCTGCTCGCCATCTACCCATAAATCACCTCTCCAAAGTGAAATTAACAGTTACTGGAGCGCATTAATATCCACAGTCAGGCATGAGGGGGGAGCAGTGACTGGAACCAGCCATCTCTCACAATGTGAAAACATCATTTTGTTTGTGAAATATCAACATTACACGCCGAGGTCTCCCTCCTCCTCCTCCTCCGGCAGACACTGACGCTGACAGACAGAAATGATGGCGTGGAAGGCAGGAGATCTCCACCGAGCACAGACGGGCTCACGTGACCTTTACTTCTTTACATCGTGCTGATTACTGTTGAGGTCATGATAAAGATATCACAAACGGAAATTACGTGTGATGATCCTCCTAACAGTTCCTGACTGTCCTGCAACTACAACACGACCTCCGCTCCATTATTATAGCAAATATAACAGCAATAACTTTAAACTGGACTAAACATTGTTTCATTAATTTAATCATTTTCAAGCAATAATAAAAAGCATCTCCAAATATGTATGTAGTCACTGTAACATCACCCGTCAGTTATTGAACCTCTGAGCTGAGAGTGTTTGGTCGGCATAGATGGCGGCGGATCCCTCGTTCAGTAAATATTACTGATGTTATCACTGATGAAGACACCACACGTAGAAATAAAGGCATTCAGCTTAAAAAACGTTGAGCTAGTTGCTTGAGTAAATGATTGTATAAAGTATTTTTTTTTTAAATGTATTTGTTTTCAAGCAAAAATGAACTTTCCTCAGGGACACATCTTCAAATATGAGAGTTTAATGTTCTGTAACTGGCTGTGGCCGCCTGACGCGATCTCTTGTGTTTTTTAGTGTTTCAGTAATTCTGATGAGCCCTAAAACGCACAGATGTAGACACCGCAGCGCCACCTGTTGGTTACTGAAGACTTTAAGCCTCTATCTTGAATAAGCGAAGGGCGGAGCCAAACGAGAAACAGAGGGGCATCCGATTGGTTTAAGTCATTCTGAAGTGGAAAGAAGAAAAGTTCATAGTCAGATTAATGTGATTATTTTACTGATCATTTTGAGATTTGATGATGTAACACAAACTGTGGAAATTACACCTCATTATAATAATAAATATCATCAGGTCGTCAGATAAAGATGAACATATTGTTCTTCAGCCTGAATTCCAGGTTCCTTAAACGTAAGCCACAGTCAGCATCACAGGCTCTAATTTCATTTACACTCTCTAATACATTTTTAGCCATGTACAAAAAAAATGCATGTCTTTAATGGTGGTGATGGGGACGTGGCTGAACACAGTATTTATGACCCTTAATGGGACCCTTCAAATAAAAAAAGGCTCAAGCTGCAGCGCGTGGTGCTCTGGGCCCTGATTTAAAACTACAGGCAGGTATAAAGCAGAGAAGTGTCATTAAAATCACACCCGTCACTCTTCAGCGCCTCTCCATCCGTCCTGTCAGGCCGGCTCTCTGAGGGATTTCACTCTGTGGTCTTAGCCAGAGGTCAAAGGTTGCCTCCCGTTCCCCTGCCAGGTCTCCCCTGAGTAATTTCCATTTTAATGTCACACTTCCAATCTATCAGCGCTGTGACGGACATCACACAGAGGGTTTAAGTCTCCTTCCCCCGGGCCCTCGCTGAGCGATGCTACCGTACAGTCAGAGGCACCGCTTCCTGTTTCTGTGTGTTAATGTGGACGTTACACATTACAGAGCATTCATGACAAATCTTTGACAAAACTGCTGCACAACATTTAAAGGACGTGTTGATTTGAACACAAAGGAGCTAATTTTGGTTTGATTTTAAAGACAAAACACAAGTCTGACAGAATCATCTTGGTTTTTAAGATAAGATAAGATAAGATAAACCTTTATTAGTCCCACACGTGGGGAATTTGTTATGTTTATTTATAATTTATAATATTTCATTTATATATTATATTTATACTTATGTTATGTAGTTATAAGAGATCATGCTTTGAGGAAACTTTGGACATGAATATTTTATGAATATTTGTGAGAACCTGCATTTTCCCCAAAACATATTGCATCTGATGGACGTTTTACCTTTGTAACAAACCTTTACCAGCATGTTTGGTACATTACTGTTCACGCTGACGATGAAGCAGACTGAAAACCTGCAGCTGGGGGGGGGGGGGGGGGGGGGGGGGGGGGAACATTAAA
>VURO01010033.1:33142-47443 GCA_015108175.1 Pelvicachromis taeniatus
GATGTGTGTGTGTGTTGTGTGGTGGGGGGGGGGGGGGGAAGGGGGAGAGGGGGAGGGGGGGGGGGGGGGGGGGGGGGGGGGGGGGGCGCAGGAGGGAGACTATAAAAAGGAGATAAAGAGTGTAGAGATGGAGCTGGAGATGGATTGTGGGACTGTGCAATTCCCCAAACTCTGATGATTCCTGTTCTTACATCTGTCAGGATGTGAGCAGCATAGGAGGAGGAGGAGGAGGAGGAGGCCCCTGGACCCCCCATACATAATTAATGACATCATTTCAACTACACTATTGACTAAACAAATGCATAAATCACAGAGGCCCGAGTCAATAGACACGGAAACCTTTAATCATGTTCTAAATAATGACTACTGTTCCCATAATTATTTCCAGCTGCTGATTCAGATTAACGGGCTGTCAGGGTGTGATCGGCGTGCGAGGAGACACGAAGCAGCCGCCGTCATGCTGAGCCGCCTGTGAGTGACAGCGATGGCAGCGGCGGCGTCTTTATGTGGAGTGGCAGCTGAAAAGTGGCTGTCAAAAAATGCAGTGGATATTTGCTGTTTTGTTTATCAGCCGGCCGGCGCTGAATAAAAGTGGGGGAACATGTAGAGGCTGTCCTCCTGCCTTTTCATCTGCTCCCTAAATGGGTCTGGGGATTGGAGAGTGCAGTTTATCCCCTCCATTCTGCCTGACAGAGAAACCATTTAAAGCTCACCGCCGAGGAGACAGCAGTCTGTCACCGGAGACAGCGCTCAAATCAACTCTTCACATCGCTGCCTGCTGCCTGCACATCACCTCGTTTATCCCCCTCTCCGCCTGCTTTATCTAAAGCCCCTCTCAGACCTGCAGCCCGCCACGCAAACGTGACGGAGATTTAACACGGCGGCCCGAATAAACAGTCACTTGTTTTTTTATTAGACACAATAAGTGTGTTTTTATTCCCACTTTAGACGCTGGTCAGCTCTGAAAGGTGCTCCGGGTCAGTAATGAAGCCTTCAGGCTCCAGATGAGCTTCTGATTTCTGTATGTAGGCAACAACAGGACGTTTCACCATAGCCTGAACACCACAGATGGCCACAGCCACACCACCCACTGGTTTCTGCACGGCTTCATTTTTCAGGCTTTTTGTTTGGTCAGCATCAGAGCTAAGGGAACAGAAATCGCCTACATGTGCATTTTTAGAGGTTTTCATTGCTTCTACGCCCAGCATTCAAGAAAACGACCCAGAAAACACCTGACGGGGGTCCTGCAGGGACGTTCCTGAGGTCAGAGGAGACACTGGTCTCCAGGCAGCTCTCAAACATCCTTATAAAATTCACTCATATCTAAAGACATTCTTAGCAAACAGATATTAAACTGCCAGGAGCTCCTCCCTTGACTGCGGCCTAGTCCACCTTTAAGGTGGGCTCCATCACCCACAGGAGGCCACAGAAGGCTGAATCTACGTGGTGCACTGGTCTCAGCAGAAGCTCTGCGCCCTTATTTTCTGCACAACACCTCATCCTTCCAGCTCCATCTGAGCCATGTGGGAATCCTGCAGATGGCTGAACTCGTGTCTGGGTGAGCTGTATCTTTGCAGGATTTCTTTTCCTGTTGTGGTTTCATGTTTGTGTTTACGTCTTTTCTAAGTGACTACCCCGTCATGAAAGCAGGGAGCTGCTCCTGTGAGGAGCTCTGAAGAGTTTTCTGTTGAGGCAACATGAAAGCGTGACAGGAAGGAGGAGTGAGCAGGACAGGTTCATCTGCTGGGAGACAGACAGAGCTCCCACACTGGGGCAAACAGTCTATAAGAGAATGTAAATGAAGTAGCTTGTGCCAACAAACCCGGACTTTCTCTCCATCATGAATAAATATTAGTGCTTCTCAGTCCGTTCTCTCCCACAAAGCCCTGGGCGCCGCGTCACATTCCTCACTTCCTGTTGCTACACCGAGCGTCTTCTGAGAAACATGGCGGGAGGGAAGGGGGAGGGCGAGCTGGGCCTGTTATCAGAGAGCCTGCTGGATGACAAACACAAAGTCATTAACCTGCGACCCAGCCAGTGGAGAGGGGAGGGAGGAGCAAGTGTTTGGACAGGAGATTCCCGGAGCTTCAGGGAGGCGTCACGAGGAGACCAACTCATCAAACCGAAGGAATCTGAGGAGACCAAAGAGTTTTCAGTCAGTGGAGGGAAGAACTCGAGTGTCTTTACGGCTGTGAAGTGCACTAAGAATAACTGTAACTGTCACATATCGCCTGCTTTTCTTTAAGACAGTTGCGTCTGCTCGGATCACTTTCAGTAAACAACACAAACTCGTGTCTTTATGGGAAATATGGACATTAGATATTAAAGAAAATACAGTTTTTACTTCCAACACCAAATAGATTTACCACCAAATACTGCACCGTACCCTCAGGTGACCTCACCAAGAGGAAGTGATGTCATTCATCGCCTGTCGCTCGGAAAGCTCTCATGTCACTTTCATTATAAAATGTAAAATTCTCCTCTATGAGAAGTTTGACTCACTGAAAGAACATCCTTATGCAAGTTGATCAAATATAAAACAGACAACGATGTGTGAGAACAGATGTTCAATTTGAAACAGGTTAAATGCACTTTTGTTTGTGCAGCACAAATCACTACAACAGTCGCCTGCAGCTGATTTACACTGTAAAGTGAAGATGCTACAATAACACAGAGAAACTGTAAATATAAAACCAGGTTCAATTTTAGTAGGAATAACAAAAATTCCCACTAAAACTCAGCACGTTTGTGAATTAGATTCAAATATCACTTTTTTTTCTGTTTCACTGTATATAGGAAAACACTGCTCACCTGCAGGGTGCCATCTCAGTGAATTACTGATGTCACAGCTTCTCTCTTCTTCTGTGTGAGTTTATCATGTGTCAGTATTAGTATGTGAAATAAATTGAAAAGATTTCACACCGCGATTGTAGCATTTTGTCATCAAAGGGCAGATTTGTTTTTAAATCCACTCGACTTTCATGAATATGAGCTCACTGATTGGTCGGATAATCAGCAGGTGGCACAGGAAGCCTAAGCAGAAGCCATGAAAGTCAAGAGGTGTTTGTTGGTGATGAATCAGGATCTAGGAGGACGAAACTGGTCTGCTGGTTTCAGCATAGCAGAGGTGAAAGGAAAGCTTTGAGCCGAGTCTCCGTGGGAACAGCCGGTCGGTGATAAGAGTGCAATGACTGGCCTCTGAGTTTAAAGATCACACACTTAATCACTGGTGGCTGCGAGAGCGCTGTGGTTCTCTATCAGCAGCTGCAACTGCACAGTTTCTCACCACCGTTTATCTCAGAGCACTGCTTCCTGACAAATAACCCCTCATTGATCATATATGATTGATTATTGCTAAATATCTGTGATATTTCTTAAACTGGCACTCTCCGTGAGAACTGTAGAGACAATGATGGGAATGAATCCAGGATTCAGCAGCTGAGCTGGACCCAAGCGATGCTTGGGTTTGTGCGCTCTGCAGGCTCCTTTAAGGCGTCGGTGTTAAAGACGTGGACAGCAGGACTTTCTGTCTGCGCTGCATGATGAATTTTATAAACATGTTATTGTGTTGTCAAAGAATGAAACCCAGTTATTGCGGTCACAGCCAGAAAGATGGATGATGAGAAAATGCCGGCGATGTCGGTGTAACTCGAGGCTGGCGACGCTCCAGCTAGATATAATAATGGCTTTTAATGGCTGCAGATTAATGCACATAATGAAAGCCAATCAATAGCAATAACCCGCAGGGAGCTGAGAGGCAGACATGTCCTCCCACCTGCAGCTCGTCAGCACAAAGTGAACCTGTGACACGTTTTTATTTACACCTCAAACACATCATTCGCCTCCTCGGCTTCACGTCGCTAAATCTGCCCCCTCCGGCTAAAATGTATTGCCATTTAAACATGACAAAGAGGCCATCGGGGTGGCCATTACAATAATCCATCATGTCTACCAGTGGTTGGATCCAGCCTTGCGGTAAATCCAATCTAAGCAGGGTCAACAGTGTTTTTCCTCCAACATGGCTGATGCTGCGTCGCTGTCATCAGTTAGCTTTTGTCAACACGAGGACACCAGGGACGCATTAATGCTGCTGCTTGACACACGGACATCATCTTACTGTTAAATACCGTTACCCAGCATGCAGCACTGCTCACCATGTGTGTCACTGTGACCTTTGACTTTTTTTTTTTTTTTAACTATGGCCTCATTTAGATTCAGTTCATCTCCAAAAACACTCACAAAAACTAAAATGACCTCAACAAAAAGTCTTTGAACTTCATCATCGCTTCCTTCTCCATAAATCTGAAGTAGTTTCCTTTCTATTTACTCAAATCCATAGAAACACAACCACAACCACCTAAATGAGGGGGTGGAGTGCTAAAATTATCTGCATCCACACAACAGCCGACGTGACGCAGGGCAATAAAAATGATCAAAGAAAATTGATTTAAGACCAATAAAAACAATAATAGTAATACATTTCATTTAATGAATTTTAATTTATAAGAATCTGAGTAAAAATACAAAAATAATAATAATGTAAAGTAGAAGTAAACGTAAACTGAAGCTGACAAAATGAGGAGAGCGTTTTCAGCTGGGATTGAAGGCTGTTAGTGAAGAAGATGTGAGGAGGGAGATGAGAACGCCCACTAACCAACAGACAGACAGAAACATCAATTTAAGAATAGGTTTCACTGAGTCAAATATAGAACAAACTGGATGTAAAGACACTAATAAAGAAACGGTTTAACTCGAGTTTAAAGTCTTTTTGGGGTGAAAGTGGCTTTAAAAGAGATAAAGTGTTAAAGAGATGTTGTTGAAGTTTGTTCCCTGAGGTTTAAGGTATAATGTGAGGGACTCAGATCTGAAGGGGTGGTGAAAAGTGTAACAGCATGTGAGCCACAAACTGTATGGCTCATCACAGCTATCATATTAGTAACAATCAAATACATTCTCAAATTTCAGTCAAGTAAACTGGAGCGCAGCCTTCTTGGACGCTTTGGTAGGAAAGCAACTGCACAGCAGCCATGTTCAGCCACCTGTGTCACCATCTACCTAAGCACTATGTTTCCACTACTGAAGATATATTCATAGGACTCTGTAGATCTGTTTACCACACACTGGTACATCTGTATATTTAGCACATGAGATGAGATAGATAGATAGATAACCTTTATTTGTCACATACAGTTTCCCGTAGTGAAATGGGACCTTTCCGACCACACATACATTTCACAAACATCACATTGGGGAGACAGGTCAGAATAGGTAGTATAGTACATCTGTATATTTGTTCATAGTACATCTGTATATCTGTATATCTGCCCATCTGTACGCTTTACAGATTGTCTGTATATCTGTACATATGTATACAACAGTACATCTGTACATTTGTCTGTAGTTCATCCGTATATTTGGTCTCTCTGTACATAATCTGTTCATAACTATTCCACCATTATACTACCCTTATCTGTATATATCAGTATATCCGTACATTTACCCATAGTGCATCTGTATATTTCCCTATCTGTATATATAATCTGCTATTATTGCACTTACTGCTATTGCACTTCTGATTCGATGCAAACTGTATTTCCTTACCCTGTATTTATACTTGTGTAATGACAATAAAGTTGAATCCTAATCCTACCTGTCAGTCAAATAGGCCACGCCCCTAATAATGCCAACTTTAAACCTTAATGCAATTTAAACAGGTGAGTAGGGATGGGAATCGAGAAGTCCAATTCCTTGGAATCGTTGGTCTGCCTGCCTATTGAGCCCAATTAAGAGTTATTGCACTCTCTCTACAGTCAGCTGGTTTTAGTTTGTGTGTCGGAGGAAAATCGTGGCGCAGTCTCCAGCGTGGACATATAATATGGACATTACTTTTTATTACTTTTTTATTGCATTAAAGGATGAGAACACGATTGTAAAGTGGAGACTGCTCCAGGACAGAAACAACTGCATCATGAAGGAGGAAACAATTTGTGGTGTGGCAACCAAGAATAAAATTTAAACAGGTAGAGGATCGATGACAGAGCCCTGCGGAACGCCACGACATGTTAAAAAAAAAACAAAAAAAAAACACTCTGCAATGCCCTGGTCTGGTTTTTGTTGTTCACGGTGATCTCTGATGGTTATTGCTTTCAGAAAAACTCTGGTTTGGATGTAAAATACTTCAGGCCGGGCCTTTAAAACCAATCGTCCCTCTGTGCAGGTGTTATGAAGAGGGATCTCCTAAAGAGTGTGGAGCTGCTTAAAGGGCAAATAATCCAAAGCTATCCAAGAATCAAACAAACCCATTAAGGCATGTGATTTATGATTGGACTAAAAAGCAGATTTATCCTGATGTGACTGAAACAAAACTGTACCATATAGTAATGTGTTTAATGTGCAGGTATGGATCTTTTGTCCTCGCTAGCCTCTGCATGTCTCCCGTCATCCTGCAGGAAGATTAAGGAACCCCCATATAGAGTTAATCATTACATCCCAACCCCTACCCTCATTGATTACCCACATACTAAAGCCGGTGGAGCAGTCAATCCAGCATTGGATGCAGATTGCTGTGGCAGAACAGTCACCTCAGCCTTTAAAAGTGCTTTCATTTTCTGTGTTTGTGCTAAAGAAATATCGACCGACTTCACTCAACAAGTTTGTGCCCAGTCGATCTCCAGCATAACTCTGCTGTATCAAGATACTGTTCAAGCAGCTGCACTGACAGCACACACACACACACACACACACACACACACACACACACACACACACACACACACACACACACACACACACACACACACACACACACACACACACACACACACGGTGGATAACAATAGTTTTTTCTCTCTTTGAGGTTTCATCAAACTTCAATTGACTTTGTGTTTTCTGACAGTCGAGCTGTGAGATGAGAAAAGGAGCAGAACTCCTGTTAATCAAACCCATGATAAGATATGATAATACAGTGCGTGCAGCGGAGAATACCAGAATCCAGACTCCAGACTGGCCTGTCTGACTTTCTGTTTTACTCTAAATCATGTTTTACTTTTAAATCAAAGCTGTCTCTATGTGCGGTTAGCTGCACATCCAACATCACAGGAAGGTCTGTACGCAGGCAATGGTCACTAACCAGATAAAATTATTACATACATAATGAATGATGAATAGTTTTGAACCGTTAGTCATACAGAGCCACCCTGTTGGAGTCTCTTTATGGCCAAAGTTAAAACAGGAGGCCAGATGTGAACCTCCTCTGTCACTGTCGTGATATTTTCCTCCTGCAGATGGTATAAAAGGTGGGTGTAGCTGCTGTGACTTCACCTGACATCCTGTTTTGAAGCCTGGAGATGAGTGTCACCATCTTGGTTTCAAGAAAACAGATGTGAAAAAAAAGGGGCGGTGAAAACACTGAACAGACCCCATCAACTCAGCAGGAAAGTGTTTCCAGAGGTTACAAAGCAGTTTTTAGACATTTCTTCCTGTTAAAGGGGAGTTTTTCCTTCACACTTTTGCCAAGTGTTTGCTCACCTGATTGTTGGAGTTTTCTCTGTTTTATTGTAGGGTGTTTACGTCACAATAACAAGCGCTTTGATTGGGCTGTTGCTGTGATTTGGTGCTACATAAATAAAATTTAATTCAATAAATCCAGAAGGGGTTCTGCAACCACAGCTATCGCCATTTGCTGGCCTTCAGATAAAATGCAGGTGAAATGCACTTTGCTTCTTTTTTGTAACCTGGAAGCTCCACTTATGTCGGCACAGGATGAGGATGGTGCACTACAGTCAGGGGCATGCAGCAGGTGCTAGCTAAACTGTACCTATTTAACATAGGTACAGTTTAGCTTTCCACATATTTAAAAGTATATGTGGAAAGAATTTAAAAGTTCACACCACTCAATCATGTGTGGCAGATTTTTGTCTTTGGAGCGTTGCAGCTTCGCAGCTTCATGGCTAAATGAAGACTTTATAAAAAGATGTGATTGCTGTCCTTTTCCTGAGAATGTATGCAGGAATTGTTAAAGAAGACAAATGAGAGCGGAGTGTGTGCTGACTCGCAGCTGTTTAAACAGGAGCAGGAGTTACAATGACTCTTTGCTCAGCTGAAGAAAGGATTCTGCCTCTGAATGAAAGTGCTGTCCACGGCCGTCAGACTCACAGCTCAATATGCCGTACAGTGACTCCTGAATGCCGTTTCTGGGAATCTTCAGAGTGCACTGCAGCATTCAGAGGCTGTTTAATCTCTCCAAATCCTCAAAGTGTCGTGCATCTCTTACTCCGCTGCGTCGCCTCTCTCATTATTTCTGCTCGAGGATTTCAGCTAAGCATTCAGACGTCGGAGGCCTCCGGGTTTCAGCTGAGATGTAAAAGCTTTGTTAGAGATGTGTAATATAAAATATTCTCTCCCACCGTCTCCTCGGAAATGTTAAGCAAATGAGCCGAGTGCTTAATCTGCTCTGATTAATATTTTCTGCTGGGAATAACTTTCAAGGCTTTAAAGTCTCATAAGAAACAAGATGTGAGACTCGTTTAAATCTTTGTAATTTATACTTTCGGATCTCTGATCTTCCTTCATGCTGATGCCTTTGAATAAAAACAGATATTTTCTATGAATCTATATTTTATGAGACATTTGGCTGCTTTAGATGAATTAAACAGATTACAGCTTTATACTCTGTCATGAATATCTTTAGTGGTTTGGTGGCAAATCTCTGCAAGTCATGAAACTATTAACAGCATCATATTTCTTTTTCTTCCTCCTTTCTTCAAGCCAGAAGTGACCAACATTAACATTAACATTAGCACTAATTACCTGCTAATTAGTACTGAGTAACTAACAAATAAAATCCTAGAATTTCACTCACCAAAATTGGAGCTCAGACTTCTTGGATGGTCTGTTAGTGCAGGAACTTCACAGCAGCCATATTAATAGTCACATGATGGCATAAAAATGCCCCCAACAGCACCAGCACCATCCAGAGGTCCAGTTCAGGGACTCTGATTAGCTGAGGTGAAGCCTAGCAGGCAGCTACAGCCACCTGCCACGCCCCTAATAATGCAAACTTTAAACCAATTTAAACAGGTGAGTTATAGAAACATTCTCACCTGTACAGTCGGTGTGAAGGATGAAATATTTTGTGTTTGGTAAACAAGAATATCATTTAAGTAGGAATAAAAAGTAGAAGACCGATAGTAGAGCCCTGTGGAACGCCACCACCTGTGAGGGCGTCTTCACACCGTCCGCTCATTGGCCAGACGTGTCGGGGCGGGAGCAACAAGAGTAAATTCAAAAAGAAAATGCTTCGGGAGAAAACAGAGAATTCTTTTCATAGTTCATAGATAGTTGCTACTCCGCATAGACCTTTGTCTTTGCAGACCTTTGTTGAGAATACAAAGCACACGTGGCTACGAGACCATTTTTAGCTCTAGCTTGTAACAAAAACATGGTAGTTGGTTCAGGTCGGGGTCAGGGTCACATTCACACCATAAACAAAGTTCATTTGGAACTGTACCAAGAAACCACCTTCTTCAAAAGGTCTCAGTGTGGTTGTTTTGGTATCACATCTGTGATTACTGTGTTCACATCCACACAAACGAAGTATACCAAGAGGGAAAGCAAACCAGAGTGCAGTCTAAACGGACTAAACACCGGAGATGTGAAAACACGCTGTGACGCCTCATTCTGCTTTTGTTACTTACTGTGATTCATCATTTAGATCATTTTCCTGTATGGAAGTCTTAAAAAGTCACTGGTTCATGTTGTAAATGGAGCAGATGGGTGGTTCACCTCGCCCCCGGTGTAGCTGCTGTTTACTGGCCAAATGTAAAAGCGCCTGAGTAAACTCCATTTAATGTGGCCCGCTGTAACTGAAATACATAAATATGTCAAGTGAAGGAGCCTTAATAGACCTGCTTAGGCTGGTAATTGCAGCAGTATTGTTTCCCTCTGATTAGGACAAAAGCACTCCCAGAGGACCCCCCCCCCAGCTGCTTCATCTGCATTAGCTGCCTCTTCCCCTGCTTTAATCTGCTCCCTCCTCAGGTATTTAGAATAAATCAATGAGAATACATGATTGTTTAATGATTTTTGGAGGAGCTCTCTTCGACCACAGCTGCATGATTTAGAATGACCAATCCCACTTTTTACCATTGATCCATGGCTGGGGGAGCCGAGCATCCTCGCTGAAGAATCGCAGCATTTAGAGCGCGCTCAGTGGAGCTTCAAGGTTACTGAGCACCTGAGGAGGCGAGAGGGAGGGGGCTGAACGAGGGGGGCCTGGAAAACTAAATGTGGATAATCAACAAACGTCATGATAAAAAAGGCTGATGATCGCGTTTTACCACCAATATTTCAGATTTTTTCCTTTCAACTGATATCATTAACTATCCTTCACTTTCAGTAGTACATTAAAAATTAAAATTAAATTTCACATCTTTATTAAAAAAGTTATGGACATCATTCTTACACTTGTGCAGCAGGCTAGATGTCCCCAGCTCCCCCCTTCTAACCCTTCCCATGGGGGTCGTGGCCGGGCGACCAGCCACGACCTGTAAGGGTGTTTTCACACCAATAGTTAATTTACGCTTTCAAATCAGTTGATAAGTTTGTAAACTCATAGCTTTTTCCCCTGTGGTTTGTTTTGTTTCCACACAGATAAACATCCAAATGAAAGGTGAAATCGTTATTCCTGCAGGTTGATTTCCTGAGGCTGAGGATGGAAGAGGAGGGAGCGATCACTGTTGCCTGGCTTGTTGATGGACATCCTAATTACAGTGGAAGCTGATTAATTATAGGGCTGCCAGTAGCCACTTTGCCATGACCTACTTCCTGCCGCCGCCCCCTCAGCTGGTTAAAAAACGAGAGCGTGGCGGGAATGTCAGTGCTCAGTAACTCGGGTTTGAACCTGGATCATCTGAGACGGGCTCATTAGCACGTTTACTGGAGGTCAGCGTCAATCCAAGAACATATGAAAGTAACTAATTAAAATCCATTACTTACAGGTGTGTTTAAGACATCTTTGAGTTCATTCCCTGTTTTGTCCGCGTTGGGTTGGTTTATAATGGGAATCATATATTTCCAGTACCATTAAAGATGCAGCGTTACTGGTCAAATCTCACATCTGCAGACACAAAGTGCTCCTTCTGCTTTAACATGCTTCCACATGTGTCCTTCACATCACTGTTTTACACGTGGCTAGTAATAATCATGAACATGAACTGATGGTCTTCAGTCTGAAGTTTCCTGTGCATTCTTATCCATGTTGACTGGTCGGTATGAGATGTGGCATAAACGAGCTCAGCAGCATTCAAAATAATTCACTTCTAAGGACTCGTCTGTCCAACATGTTGATGTCATGACATCAAATCTCACTTCACGTGTTCTGAACATGAATATTATATTTATATGTGCTGTGTGTATATATGTGTAGTATGTGTATGTTGTGCATATGTCCATAAGCGTTTAGTAACTATGAGCTTTGACCTTCTAAGTTATTTATTTACATTATGGGTCTCATTCATTTTTGCCTGTCCTTTAAATTTGGGAGGTCTTCGGTCATGGGGTCAGACGTGATTTTTGGAGTTAATTATAAATGTTCTGTTTTCAAATGGATCGGGTGTTGTTCCTATCTGTTTCTGTGATTTCCTTTTGGGATTAAAACACCGGAAACTTTTAACCCTTGCTGTGTGATCGCTCTCCTTTGTCTGCTCTGTTTGTGCTGCTCGGCTTTAATCTTCAGTTCCTCTGGAGTCACTTCCTCGCTCTTTTCTTTCCAACTATCCCCACCCTCTTTTTCAGAAGTGGACCAGGTTCATCTGTTTACCCACAAAGCCTTTGGGTCAATGATGTCAGCCTGCCGGAGGCTGAATGAAAGGCCACGGTGTGTTTTAGCTGCTTCATCATCATCCTCTCCCTCACTCGGCTGTTATTTTAAGCATGCGATGGTGACATTTACATATTTTAGCTGCTGAACTTGTCAGATGATAATTTTGTCCAAAGCTGACAGCCACAGAGCGCACAGGTCTTATCAGGAAGGAGAATGTTCTTATCCTCGTTAGAGTTATTGGACTTTAATCAAAATTACCCCGTAATTGGTGTCTGTGATTAGATTAGCTGTAATAAAATCAAGCCGTCCCCTCCCCTTTAAAAGGATTAGCGCGGGTTAAAAAAACAGTGTTCATTCTGAGCAGCAGCACAGCAGCGAATGCAAATGCAATCTAATAGAGGAGAAAAAGCATCAGATGGAGGGAAAAAAATGGACTTGTTGGGAATGCAAATTGGCCCGGCCCTGTTTTATGCTAATAAAAGAAGAGCAAAACATTTCAATGTATTCTTGTCTTGTTACAGTCGGGCTAAAAGCTTCTAAATCCCTACCATTTACCAAATTAAACTAATTTCAAGTGCTTCCAAAAGGCACATCTGTAGGCTGACGTTTGTCCCCCGGCCTTTGAGAAGTGGGCTCCGCCAGAGCATTCAACATCCCATTGATCCCTGAATAGCCATGCCTGTCAGGCAGCCATATCAACCATTATCATTCTAATTTTACTGCCTTTCTTGGTCCCTAATCTCATTTGCAATGATGCCGGAGCATTTCGCGAGGCCACTGCACTTTCTTCAGAATTTCAACAAGGGCATTAAACCCCCCCAATTTACATTAATGAAGTGCACATTTAATTAAGGCGGGCACAGCGGAACTGTGGAGGGACACATGCCGGGACGCCAGGTGGACGAGGCGGGTGGATACGAGGCGAGAAGGGAACTCCGGGAAGGACGGACAAAATATCAAACTAATTATCCTTCATAATGCTGGAAAGACAAACATGCAGGCAGAGGTCTTCCTACTCTCAGAAACCCACCATCCCGTCCAATGAAACCCCCCACCCAACTACAGGAATCTTTAAAAAAGAAAATGTATATTAGACAGATTCTTCCAAGTACTGCATGATGCAGAGTAAAAGTACTATAAATAAAAATATAAGAAAAGCATTGCTATATGCAAGCCCAGGGTGAACGCACCACTGTTCGAGTTTCTGCAGTGGTGTCCTGACAGGTAAAATCTGCCTCTTACTTTTACTGATGAGGCCTCCACCTTGGAGCTGGGCTCTCAGGCCCTCAGAGTGGGTCCTTGTTATGATCCTGCCTTCAGCTCCAAAACCGTGGGGCAGCTGACCACTGTGTCTCTGTGGCTTCCTTTAAAACTCACCTGTTCAGACCTGCGTGTGGGTGGGGTTTGTGTTCACCTGGACAATGCGTGTGCACTTGGCCTTTTCCCTCGGCTGATGACTGTCTCACTTTAACCTCCTAGGACCTGGCGTCCACATATGTGGACATCACATTTTGGGTTGTTTAAACCAAAATACAAAATTTTGCTCTACATGGGCCTGATATCCTCTTACGAGGACATTATACTGCCGCTGTTCAATCGAAATTTAAAACAAATGTCCTCATATGTGGATCTCATTTTTGTCCGAAACAAAAATCAGTTGATTCTTTGTTTTTACATCCATCAGGTCCCAATCAGCCCAAATAACAAAGAGAAATTATGAAATGCATGTCATGAACGAGTTTGGGTCTTAGGAAGTTAAATATAAACTTTACTAAAATTTCTTCTATTGACATTATTCCTGTCATGAATCAATATTTTTCTATGTAGCACAACAAACTGCCCCTGACAGGGTTTCAGGAACAGGAAGCTTGTTAAACTCACAGATGATTTGAGTTTAACAGGCTCAGGTTGGGTTAAGAAGTTGCCTGACTGTATTTGTCTCGCTGAGGCGATATCTGAGGTCAGTCAGCGGTGGCTGGAGAGGACTTCCTGCTCATTGTGGGCTGTCGCTGTGGCTGAATGTGTGGAAACAGAGGAATTAGAAAACATGGCGCCTTTACCAGGGTGGCCTGCCAACCCGGGTGGTGTTGGTAGGGGGGGTCACACTCTTTCTCCCCTGCTTTGTACAGACTGAAGGAGGGGGTGTTAGTCTCAGTATGGGTGTCCTCAGAATAAGTGGTGGTCTCTGGGGTGGAACAGCAGAGGGAGGAGGGGCAGACAATGATCCTGCTCCTCTGGCGTGAAAAGCCAAAGTTATAAATTCATCTATTTGCTCTCTGCTGACCTCAGCTCTGAGGCGGCTGAGCACCAGGAGCCCGGGCTCGCCCACAATGCATCAGCCTGTCACAATATTGAGGAAAACGTGAAGGGGGAAGAAAGACGAGCAGATGCTTTATTGTCTTTGTAATTTCCACATAATTAGCCAGGAAGAAAAGTCCCGGCTCCGGTTTAATCACGCTGAATGAACTTGAAGATTGCTG